>VYZT01036593.1:40237-90570 GCA_013400735.1 Pomatostomus ruficeps
TCGGCGCCTCCGGCCCGACCTCCTCCTCTTTATGCCGCCGGGTCCCTCCCCCGCCCGCCGAGCGCTGCCGGCCCGGCCGGGGGGCGGCGGGGAGGGGGCGGCTTTGTTCGCCCTTATTTATTGCTGCGCTTCTTGGCCCGGCCCGGCCGCGTAATGAGAACCAGACCCGCGCTCGGCGGCTCCCAGGCTCCCCCCGCCCGCCGCGGCTCCATCACTCCCTCTCTCACTCCATCCTTCCTTCCATCCATCCATCCATCCATCCATCCATCCATCCATCCATCCATCCATCCATCCATCCCTCCTTCCATCCCCGCTCTAGGAAAGCCGGGGGGGTCCCCACAGGCTGCCTGCACAAGGAGAGAGGGGAAAAAGTCATTAAGGCAATTAAGGAACTCCACATATCCCAACAGAGACACCTCTGTGACCCTCAATCCACTCCATGGTTGTTGTTATTATTAACATTAATTCTATCGATTATTAACATTAATATTTATAATACTCGTTTATAATATTAATTAATAATATTAGTGCTATTAATTGTAGAATCCCAGCTTGGTTTGGGTTGGTGGGACATTAAAGCTCATCCCATCCCATCCCACCCCTGCCATGGCAGGGACACCTTCCCCTGTCCCAGGGTGTCCAAGCCCCAGTGTCCAGCCTGGCCTGGGACACGTCCAGGGCTGGATTTTATTGACATCATCAACCCAAACCCCTCGATGCAGGAACAGCCAGTGTGGGGTGAGGGAACGCTCACTTCCCCTCCTGCACACACTCCCAGCCCCCCGGGTGCTGCCCTGGGGTCACCCAACCCTCCCTCCCACATTCAGGGCAAGGGTTCATCAACAGTTATTAAAATCCCAATGGCAATATTGATTAACAGTAGTAATTAAAGTAATCAATTTGCAAATGATTCTACCCTGAAAATGGGAACGGCTTCCAGGCCCCTTACCCAGAGTGCTCCAGGGACCTCTGGCCCAAGGTGACATTTGGGGACGGGAAGGCACAGGGGACTTTTCCGGGATTTCCCGGCACAAAAGGCGAATGGGAAGTGCCCGGCCCTGGTGGCAGCAGGGTCAGAGCCCTCTGGCACCAAACACATCGGGATCTGTTAACAGAGCCCTGGGTGCATGCAGCAGCAGCTGTGAACATCTGGATCGGGGGGAAGTCTTCCCAGCCCCTCCAAGCCCCCAGTGTCTGTGTGGGTTACTCAGCAGCTCCTCCCGACACCATGAGCTCTCCCCAAGCACCTTCAGGAAGGATTTAGGGAGAAATTCCTCCTGGGAGGGTGGGCAGGCCCTGGCACAGGGTGCCCAGAGCAGCTGTGGCTGCCCCTGGATCCCTGGCAGTGCCCAAGGCCAGGCTGGACACTGGGGCTGGGAGCAGCCTGGGACAGTGGGAGAGGTCCCTGCCATGGCAAGGGTGGCACTGGATGGGATTCCATGAACTTCTGCCTTTCCTGGGTCACTCTGCACAGCCCAGGTCTCACTAAGGTTTAAACTCACCCTGCAGGTCCTGGCAGCTGCACGAGAGCACAGATGCTCCAAACCCAGTCCCTCAGGAGAGGATCCCTTGGAGGGAAGCCGAGGGCACGGCGGGGGCCCGGGGGAGCAGCTGGGATCAGCAGCAGCCTGGCACACAGCTGGGAGAGAGAGATTCCAGCGCAGGACGGGCCCGTGGCCATCAGGACACCAGCGGGGGCCAGAGGGACAGCGGGGCCTGGGAAGGGCTTTCCAGGAACGAGCAGTGGGGGCCAGGGCTGGGATGGAGCAGGGAGCTGGGAGCAGGGGACAAGGGACAGTCCCGGTGTCCCCCAGGGCTGTCACAGAGCGTGGCCTCACTGTGACTCACGCAATGGGACATTTCCCCTCACTCTCCTCTTCCTCAGGCAGGCAGGGGCGGCTCTGCTGCCCCCGGGGAGCGTGGGCAGGGCTGTGGGACAGAGCCCCCGCGCTGGAGCAGCAGCTGGAGGCGGCACAGAGCCACAAAAGCCTCTCTGTGGGCAGCAACAGGCGCTGGTCCTGTCACCCACCCCGGGCTGGCAGCTGAGCCCCAGCCTGGCATTCCTGCGGCCGGGGGAGCCAGGGGGGCACGTGGGGAGTGTGGCTGGGATCCTCAGAGCCCTGGGATCCTCAGAGTCCTGGATCGCCCAGAGCCTGAGGTTATGGAGCAGGAGAGACCCTCGGTGTGGGTTTGCAGGGGGTTCTCACCCCCGGGCACTCCCAATGGAGGGAGGCAGCACACGGACCCACGGGCACCTTTGGGGCTTCATCAGCTCAGACCCCAGCACCCTGAGCCTGGCACAGGCCCTTCTGCAAGGGACACCCTCAGGTGTGACACGGTCACAGAATCCCAGGATCACTGGGGTTGGAAAAGCCCGCCAGGATCACCGAGTCCAACTTGTTCCCAATTCCCACCTTGTCCCCAGCCCAGGGCACTGAGTGCCACCTCCAGGGCTTCCTTGGACACCTCCAGGGATGGGGACTCCAAAGCTCCCTGGGCAGCCTCTTTCAAAGCTTTACAGCCCCTTCCATGAGGAAATTTCCCAATATCCGACTAAACCCCCCGGCCCAGCCTGAGGCCGTTCCCTGTGCTCCTGTCCCTGTGCCCTGGGAGCAGAGCCCGACCCCCCTGGCTGCCCCCTCCTGTCAGGGAGTTGTGCAGAGCCAGAAGGGCCCCCGGAGCCTCCTTTGCTCCAGGCTGAGCCCCTTTCCAGCTCCCTCAGGGATTCTCCAGCCCCTGCCCAGCTCCGTTCCCTGCCCTGGACACGTTGCCCCTCTCCAGTGCAACATCTCTGTGCTGCTCCTACAAATCTGTGCCCTGACAGAGCCAAAGAAAAAGTCTCCTCAGAGCAGATGTCCCATCCCATCCCATCCCATCCCATCCCATCCCATCCCATCCCATCCCATCCCATCCCATCCCATCCCATCCCATCCCATCCCATCCCATCCCAGCCCCACTGGTGTCACAGGAGCTCGGCTCCTCGGCCGTGTCCCCTCCTCCTGCCCCAGCCACTGGGTCCCAGGGGCTCTCCCCTCTCCGGGGAAGGTCAGCGCTGGTTACTCAGTAGATGGGTCACAGGGCTGGGATGGAGCAGGGGCCAGCACCAGCCAGGACAATCCATGGGATGTTCCCAGTCCCTCTCGGGTGGGGGAGCACCACAGCCTGGGGAGAACACCTGGAATCAGCATCGGGAAGTTTGAAGGAGCTTCTGGTGAAGCACCAAGGCTGCAGCACATGGGTACATGAATAAAACCAGACTGGGTTAAAAATGCCCTTTTTTTCCCTAGGAAGGCTCTCACAAGTGTCCTCATCCCGCTGGAATCCGAGCTCCTTCCAGGAGCATTAATCAGCGTGGCTTCCATTTGTCACGCCGAGGTCGCTCACCCTCCCGCGGGGTCCCATTTGGCCGGGAGAATTCGCTTTATCTGCTGATGTAGGGAGAAAAATATTAATAAAAGCTTGACTTTGAAACCTTGCTCATGTGAAGAGTGGGGCCTTTTCCATTTCCAGCCGAATTCCTGCTCCGGGCTGAATTCCTGCCCCAGCCCAGCCGGGCGCAGTCGCCGGATTCATAACGCAGGACGAAGGAAACAATACATTAAAATCTGAATTTCTGGATTAAAGGGGGATCTGCGCTAATGAACAGTCAGGCAGGAAGTCATGTCTTCCTCGGGGAATTGTTTCAGGAAAAGTGAATTATAATCCAGGATGCACTCACGGGGAGATTGAGATGGACTCTGGGAGGGCTGGGATGGGACCCAGAATCCCTCTGGTTTTAGGGTGTTGGGACTGGATGGTCTTCGAGGTCCCCTGCACTCCAAACCATGGAATTCGGGAAGGGATTTCCTTACCTGCTTTGGCAAATCCTTCATCTCCTCCTCTCCAGAGCCTTCCCGTGGTGCTCCCAGTGACACCAACAGAAATCCTGGGACGAGTCCCCAGCAGCCACCCACGCTGGGCAGAGCCAGAGCCAGGCAGGGGGACAGGGACAGTGACCAAGGCTGCGGGGACTCCCTTTTCCAGGGAAATTGGGAGCTTCAGCTGCATTTTCATGTCATCCCTGCCAGGTATTCCCATGGGAATCCTTCCAGACACCAGCGGTGACAGAACCTGTCCCAGACACCCACCCAAGTCCTTCAGCCCCTGGTGGAGAGGGGCTCTCCAAAGGATTCCCAGAACACCCAAACTGGCTGGAGAGGGGCTCTCCACAGGCAGGATTCCCAGAACACCCAGAGAAGGATCAGGATGCATTCCCTCAGGATGGAATTTACAGCACAAAGGAATAACTCATGGAAATGGGCAGAAAGGAGGAAATCAAGGTGCTTCTGAAGGGAGAAAAAGCCTCTTATTTTACAATGAAGCACGTTTCAAAGCAAAAGGTGGGTTTTTAGACCTCCTCTCCCTGCCTCGTCCATCTCATCCCTGAGGTTTTCCAGCTCCTGGCTGTGGACACACATCTGTCCCACACAGCGATCCCAGGGGGTGATGCTGCTCCAAGGACAACTCTGAGTAACTGGAAACACAAATCTGCTCCTGCAGCGTTGAAAAATCCCGTCCTGCCCTAATTCCCCTTCCAGGGATCTGCAGAATTTACCCTAAAAGTCTCTGTGAGCAGCAGCTTCAGAGGGGATGAGTCCGCTCTGGAAGCGGCACAAGAGAAGCGCAATTTCCGGAGTTTTTGGAAAGCAGCTCGGAGGGTTGGAAGCAGTGACTCCAAATGTCAACAGTCCCCTCTTCCCGAGGATCACAAACACCAGAGAATTACAAACTCAGCACCCCCGGGAGCTTCACGCACCTGAGGGCAGGAAACGGCCTTGGAACGGGGGGACTCGGCTCAGCAGCGTCCCCCAGGGAGAATCAGGATGGATGGGAAACCCCCCCAAAAATTCCAGGGGAAATTTCATCTCCCAAAGGTTTGTCCAGCCCTGGAGTCCCTGTCCCTGCAGGGATTTCCAAGCCCTGGGGATGTGGCACTTGGGGACAGGGGGCAGGGCTGGCCCGGGCTGTGCTGGGGGAGCGCTGGGCTCGATACCGGAGGGATTTTGGGACAGCCAGGCCCCCAAGCTCCCCTCAGTTCCCATCACTGAAAGCAAAGCACAAACAAGCAGCTGAGTGGCCTTGAACGAGCTCCAAGTGAGGCAGGAGCTCCTCAGGGCCCCATCACCCCCCAGCTTCTTGTCCCAGGGAACAAATCCATCCCTGTGTGTCCCAGGGAATCCATCCCACAGCTCAGCCCCGGCCGTTTCAGCACCCTGTGCTTCGGGAACACACAGAGCTCCTTTCCAGCCCCACAGCAGAATCCCAAAGGCAAAGCAGCGACTTCCATCCACACGGATCCCAAGGACAAGGCAGTGGATGATCCCAAGGCAGTGGAGGAGCAAATTCCAGAGCAGGGCCAGGCTGGATGGGGCAGGGGCTGGAGCTGGGTCCAGGCCCAGCCAGGCTGAGTCTGGGATAAACAGGAACAGTCTGGTTTTGGGAAGGGGGAAGGTCTGAGGAGAGACCCCAAACCTGAGCAGATCCATCCCAGCCCCGGGACGCTGTGTCACTGGTCATCTGCACTTTAACCTCAGATTTCTGGGATCAGGCTGGATCATGGAATCCTGGAATGGTTTGGGCTGGAAGGGACCTCAAAGCCCACGCAGTGCCGCCCCTGCCATGGCAGGGGCACCTCCCACTGTCCCAGGGGATCCAAGCCCCAATGTCCAGCCTGGCCTGGGACATTCCCAGGGATCCAGGGGCAGCCACAGCTGCTCTGGCAATTCCAGCCCAGCCAGGAATTCCCAATTCCCAAGATCCCAGCCCAATCTCCCCTTTCCCAGTGGGAAGCCATTCCCTGTGTCCTGTCCCTCCAGCCCTTGTCCCCAGCCCCTCTCCAGCTCTCCTGGAGCCCCTGGAGGGTCTCTGCAGACCCTTCCATGTGTGAGCGGTGCTCAGCCCTCACCGGGTGTTCCCTCAGCTGTCCCCTCACGGAGCTGCAGCAAACACCCGAAGCAGAGCAGAGAGGAAACCACAGCTCACACCCACCCTGCTCTCCTCAGGTCTCTTCCTGTTTGTCCATCCAGGATCTGATGGAAGCGAGATTTCAGCCTGTCAGAAACCACATCCTCCCCCTGCCCCTCTCCAGGGACGCTGCTCCGGGGCACAGCCGGGGACCCTGGCAGGACAACCTCGGATGAAGGGGATTCTCCCAGGAAACACCAAAAAACTCCCAGCACCACCAGGAATGTGCTCAGACCCTCCTGGTCCCTCCACAAACGCAGCTGCCATCATTACTACAACTCTGGTGTTTTATTGAAGGGGGTTCTCAGTACAAAACATAACAAATCCATCTTCTACGCCGAGTCAGGAGTTAAAAAAAAAAAAAAAAAAAAAATAAAAAAAAAAAATCCTCGTTAAAACTGGGCAGGGATAAATATATAAAACTGCTATTCCAGTCAGGGGGTTATAAATATATCATGAACCAGGTTTTTCCAGGCTCTGTTTCCTCTGGAAGTGCATAACAACCCTATAAAATCCCAGCTATTTATTTCAAACCCTGACATTCCCCCCAGATCATTGATTCTCGCACAGGGCAGGATTAACGAGCACAAAAGTGACCCAAGAACACAAACTGGAGCTGCAGAAACATTTACTGGCTTGTCCCCGTCCCACCACGTGCTGCTCTGTGCTGGAGACCGTCCCTCAGCTCCAGGTCACCTTCTTCTTCCCCAGGACACGGTTGGTGATTTTCTGAGGGAAAATAAAGGGACACAGGTGAGGTTCAGTGCTTTGAAAATTCAAAATGCTGAGTGTAAGTCCTCTGAACAGGTTATTGTGGGATCCCAGGGACCTTCAGCCCACCCAGTGCCACCCCTGCTGGGCAGGGACACCCCCAAAGTCCAGGGTGCTCCCAGCCCTGTCCAGCCCGGCCATCAAGGCAATAAAACACCCCAAAATGGGAATTTACACCTTTTAGGACAACCCAAGCAGCCCAGCTCAGTGAGGACACCAGGATATCCCCAGGCTGGATGTGGTGGGAATGGTCAGGACAGCGCAGAGATGATCCCTTCCAGCCCCAGGCAGGGAGTGATTCCAGAACATTCCCCCAGAGCAGATCCCAAACCCTCCCCGAGCAGCCTCGCAGCTCCAGACCCGGCGCTTTCCCGTCGGGGCAGTGACACCTTGTGGTCCCTGCCTGCCTCGGCTCCAAGGACGTTCCCATCCCCGCGGAAAATCAGGATTCCTCGGGGCCGGGTCCTTCCCTAAGGCAGACAGGGAAGGTGTCCATTAACTGCTACTCCCCTTGGGAGCTTTCTCCCAATTTACCGAAATGACAAACCCACTCCACCCGAGGGAAAAGCCTCGGTAATGGAACGAGTTTGATAAACCCAGAAAATCCATTTCCATTCACTGAAAGAGTTCTGATTGCTGCTGCCATCAGATCAGAACCTGTTCCCACTACAGAGTGTGCAAAATTCCAGGGCACTCCCCAGCCCCTGACCCGACTGGCGTGATTTTTATGCTCTATTTGAAATTAAAAGTACAAAAGCAAAGGGCTGAACATCAGCCCAGATCCACGTGCACCCTGAGACAAAAATAACTTTGCTCTCTTAACGAAGAGAAGCACTGAGCAGTTTCAGAAGTCGGGAGTGTCCGTGCACTCCAGCCCAGGGAGTTTTGTGGTTCCAGTTCTGGGTGGGCCCAAGTTGTTTCCCCCTCAGGATCATCCCCACTCAGCACCAACAAAACTTCTCATTATTCTCTTTCCACTCAGCGAGCTGCCCCAAACTGGCACAGCAATCCCTGACACCAGCCCTGAGAGCCCCTCACTTCCCAGGGTCCTGCAGGGATGTTTGTGCTTTGCTTCACAAAAGGGAAGCAAATGTTGTTCATATATATTCACTAATTTGGGGTTTTGAGTCCAATCAACTCAGTTTCATCTCATCCCTCAGCCTGGATTGTCCAGCCCTGGCAGTGTCCCAGGCCAGGCTGGACACTGGGGCTTGGAGCAGCCTGGGACAGGGGGAGGACTCAGAGGGGTTTTCCAGCCTGAGTGATTCCATGGTTCCCAGTTTTAGGGACAGGGCAGGTCCTGGGGCTCAGGGAACAGTGGGGCTGTGCCCAGCTCCACCACTGCCCCCCACAGACCTGACTCTGGCTCCCTTTTCTGTGTTTTCTCTGGATAAACGCCACAGGAGCTGTTCCTGGCTGGGTTCACCGGGGCTCCTGCAGGAGCAGAACAGGAGCAGCCCCAGGCCCTGACTGCCCCTCCCCAGCAGCCCTTCCCAGCCCCGGGACAGATCCTGGAGCAGCCTGGGGCACCGGGGATCCTTCCATCCCACAGCCCCCATCACATCCTGCCTGGAGCCCTTGGAGCAGCTCCTCCCCTCTCCCAGCTCTGTCTCATTTCTGGAGCCATTCCACCAAATCTGTGGCTCATTCCTCAGGCACAAGGAGCCTCATGCAGGAACTGAAGCTCTCACCCTGTTCTCACCAAACCATTCCCTGAGTTACAGCTCCTCGTTCTCACCAAACCATTCCCTGAGTTACAGCTCTTGGTTCTCACCAAACCATTCCCTGAGTTACGGCTCCTCGTTCTCACCAAACCATTCCCTGAGTTACAGCTCCTCGTTCTCACCAAACCATTCCCTGAGTTACAGCTCCTCTCAGCAGCAGGCAAAGCTAAAACACGGGAATTATTTACTGCCGTGAATCATCGTCTCTCTCCCAATCAACCCCAAATTTGTGTGCAAAGTTCTGATCCCGTTCCCGCCCCGCTCCCAGCTGACTCCGCCACTCCCAGCCAGTGGCTGCCAGAACTCATCAATTCCTCAAACTTCGCTGTGCCAGCAGCTGGAATTCTCAAACCAGGGGGAAAAAAAATGTCCTGAAAATACCCTGCCCAAGGATAGCAACAAATCCAGTCTTTCTAGTGGTGAGTTCCCCAAATTAGACCAGGAAGATATTTTGGGTAGCACAAGTCCTGACTTCCAAAATCCAGTTACTGCTGTTCCCAACCAATAACCAAGCCTGTTATTCCAGCTCTGGAGTACTCCAGGAAAGGAGCGTTCCAGCCAGGAGCTGCAGTGCTAAAACTGAAGTTTAAGATCTAGAAGGAAAAAAAAAGATCAGTTTTAATCCATGCTCAGGGATCCTGGTCCATCCCAAGCTTCCCGGATGGGATCCTGGAGGGCCCCACAACCAGTTGGACAAACAGAAACTGCCAAAATCCTCCAAGTTAAGTTTCCACCAGGATTGCCAGCTCCTGGCTGGATAAATCAGGGATGACTCCCGGCTTTGTTAGGCACGGCTGGGAAGCTGGCTGGGAATTCCCTGAGCCAAATCCATGCACAGCCAGGGCGCAGGAGAGCAAACCCAGCAGCCTCAAGGGCTCTTGTCCTGCCTGGAACGAGCTCCACGATCCTTCTGTGCCACCCTGGAGTCCCTGCACAAGCTCTTTCCTGGATCATTCCAGCAGGGACACGTTCCCTGCCTTTTATCCACAACCAGGGAAGGATTTTGGGTGAGGAAGGGGGAATTCTGCTGCAAAGCTTGGCTGCCTTGCCCTGATTAAACGGGAGACAGCCAAAGCACCCCCTGCGCCCAACACCTCGGAATTCCCAGAATTCCCGTTCAGCAAACATTCCTCTGTGTGTGTGTGACTCCCTGAGGGAACACGGGTGTTCCAGAGCAGAATTCCCATTCAGCAAACATCCTGTGAAATTCCCTGAGGGAACACCGGTGTTCCAGGGCAGAATTCCCATTCAGCAAACATTCCTCTGTGTGTGTGTGACTCCCTGAGGGAACACGGGTGTTCCAGAGCAGAATTCCCGTTCAGCAAACATTCCTCTGTGTGTGTGTGACTCCCTGAGGGAACACCGGTGTTCCAGAACAGAATTCCCGTTCAGCAAACATTCCTCTGTGTGTGTGTGACTCCCTGAGGGAACACGGGTGTTCCAGAGCAGAATTCCCTTTGTGTGTGACTCCCTGAGGGTGTTCCAGAACAGAATTCCTGTTCAGCAAACATTCCTGTGAGGCTCCCTGAGGGAACACTGGTGTTCCAGGGGTGAATTCCCATTCAGCAAACATTCTTCTGTGTGTGTGTGATTCCCTGAGGGAACACCGGTGTTCCAGAGGCACTCACGGTTTTGTACAGCTGAGCCCTCAGGCGGTAGGAGCCGTATTCCAGCCTCCTCTGCTCCTCCTCCCGCTTCTTCCTCACCTCGGGGAGCTGCTCGTAGATCCTGAACGGGAGAGAAAAGTCAAAAATTTGGGATTTGGGACCGCCTGGTATTAAAAACCACATCCCCTGCTTGAGCCCCACATCCTGGAAGGGCTGCTGGGACAGGGGAATCTGTGTGGAATGCACAGCAGTGGGGAGCCCAGGAATTCCCACAGCCTGGAATACCTCTCTGACCCTGGGAATGAATCTCTGACCCCGAGAATTCCCACACCCGGAATGCCTCTGTGACCCCCGGAATGCCTCTCTGACCCCCGGAATGCCTCTGTGACCCCCGGAGTGCCTCTCACCAATTCTGTAACTGCAGACAGGATTCAAAGCTCTGTCCTACCCAGGGCACTGATCCCACGTGAAATAAAATTCCCTGAACTTTACCTTTTGGATCTTTGAACCATTTCACTCTTGGGAATTGCTCTCCTTTTCTCTTTCATCAGGAAACCTGAAGGGAAAATTTCGAGATAAAGGAACGACGAACAAGTTTGTTACCACAACAATGTGAGTGCTTTGAAAGCACTAAAGAAGTTTTTATAAAAAATGCTTTATAAGATCTTAAAGACAATAAGGTTAAGTAATTGTAGTGGCTGTATTAGAAATAAATAATAAATCCTGAAGTACCTCGGTCAGACTCCAGGTGATTGGCGCTCCTGCTGTCCCTTCTCTTCCCGGGGAGCTGCTGCTCCTGCCGGGGCTGCCGCAGCCTCTGGAGCCTCCTCTCCTCGCGCAGCAGCCGCAGGTGCCGCAGGCGCTGCCCCGAGCGGGAGATGAAATCGGGGCGGTGCAGGGCCAGCGCCTCCTGGGGGGACACAGAGCAAACCCCGCCTGCCCAAACTGGGTCTGGCAGCTGCAGGGGACACCCAAAACATCCCCCACAAACCCCAGGACGTGTTAAAGAATCCCATCATAACAGTGGGTGTAATATAGAACTCCTGTCCTTAACGCTGTGCTCAGAGCCCGGGTTTAACAACCAGGAAATAAACTGGCCAGAAGGGAAAAACCCTACAATAGTAATAAAGAATAATAAAAGCTGTTTTTGATCTCAAACTACGTGTATCTCAGTATTCTTTCTGCACAGAAACGAGTCCCAGGTGTGATGTTCTGTCAGCTGCACTCCCTCTGGTTCCCAAAGCCAAGGGGAAACGTAGCTGACAGATCCCTAGAACATCAGACCAAATGGAATACTGGGGAAATAAACTGGGGAAATATTGTGGGGAAAGGCAGATTGCCCCGAGCCGTTTCCGTGGTGTGGAGGTGGCAGCAGCCCCTGGCAGGGTCCCTCACCTGCAGCGTGAGCTTCACCAGGGTTTGTCCCGTCCCTGTCCCTGTCCCCAGCGCTCCCCGAGCCGGGCCGGGCTCCGGCTCCTCCCGGTTCCTCTCCCGCAGCGGCTCCCGCCAGGGCTTGGTGCTGCTCCAGGGCTCAAACCAGGCTGGCCCAGGCCCTGCAGGGGCACTGCTCTGGTTCTCCTTCCTCGACTCCGATTTCCAGTCCTCTGCCTGCACAAGCCACGGAGTCCCTGTCACACGGGCACAGAGGAGAAGGAAGATTTGAGACAATTCGTGTGCCTGCTGTCCATCCCTGTCTGTGGTCCTTTATTCCTGCAGGAATCCCACAGGCTGGGGGGAACAAAGAGCTGGGAGAGTCCCTGCCCATGGTAGGGGTGGCACTGGATGGGATTTAAGGTCCTTTCCAACCCAACCATTCTGGATTCTCCAAGTGGAGAATGAATTCGCTGCTTTGCTGTGCCTGTGTGGCTTTTCCTCTCCCTGTTAACCTCTCTGCGTCCCAGCCCCGTGGTTTCCTCGCTCCCACCTTCCCCACCTGTCCCCCGTCCCTCGGGAAGGGAAGGATCAGTGGGGGTTGAATCCCAGCCATGCCCAGCGTTGCAGCTGAACCCCTCCAGTTCCAGCTGAATTCCAGGGGGACTCTGGCACACACCTTGAACTCCTTCCCCAGGTGCCCCAAAACCACCAAGTCCTTATCAAACACCACTTTGGAAAAGCACAGAATTGCTCAATTCCCAGTTTTTTTCCGTGGAAAGAACAGTTATTTACCAGAATTACATATTTTTGAGGAGCGTCTCTGTTGGCCTGAGCCCCGTGGCTCCTTATCCACATTTTGGAAGAGCAAACGCTTTCCACCTCCCCAATGTTCAACGTGTCTCCAGGAACTCAGTTACTCACAGTTTACACACTCGGTGATGTGAATGCATCAGCTGGGACTCGGAGCAGATATTCTGAATTTTCTAAATTAAACCCTCATGAGAGGGAACGATCAGTCCCCACAACAACAACAACAGTGATGAGTAAGGGAAATATTTTTAAACATTTAATTGTGACGTTGCGAAGAGCGGCAGGAATTTAAGAGGGACAAAAAAAAAAAAAAAGGAGAAATGAAAACGTCAGGAGGCTCCACCGGCAGCCTAAAAATGCAACTCCCAAACACGGAGTTGAGCTCTTCCTAATTTTCACTCAACTCTGGAAAAATCTTCTGGGAGGCCTCAGGGTCTGAGACATTAAGGACAAGCTGGTGACCAGCACTCAGAGTTTAACAGAATGTTTTGTAGCTTGGAAATTAATATTAATCTACATGATGTCCACCTCTCTGTCTGATTTATTCCTTCCTAATTCCTTTCCTGCACGTACAGCCTGACTGGAAATGCCCCAGAACGCAGCAGCAGAACCCCCTGGCAGCGGCTTTGGTTCAAATCTCCCGTTAAATCACAGGGAGAAGGGACAGTGACAGGGACAGGTCCGGTGGCAGGGACAGATCCGGGTGTCCCCGCCCTCCCCAGAGCTCCTGCGGGCGCTGACCTGGCTGGGAGTGCAGGCGGCTCCTCCTCGTCCGTCTGTCTGTGAGGAGCCTGTCCGGCTGTGCCCGGCGCTGGTGCCAGGCTGTGCCCGCTGTCCCCGCGCGGTGCCAGGCTGTCCCCGCTGTCCCTGCGTGGTGCTCCGGGGGCTCCGGCAGCTGCTGGCTGCTCCGGGGCGTGGGGAAGGTGACCCCCACGTCCCGCGTGTTCCTCCTGGTGGCGCTGCTGACGATCTCCAGGTGTCCTGGAACAGGAACAGAACCAGGGACATCTCACTCCACCCATTTCCCCACCTTCAGAACCTTTCACATTCCCACCTCCCCGGCTCAAGGAGTTTCCATCAACTCAGGATTGTTACTACGGGATAACCTGAGTAAAATAAAAGTGCTGAAAACCAAATACCCCAAGCAAAATGTACATTTCTGTGGGGGCGGGAATGAAACCTGAATTAACTCTGCCCTATGAGAATCCTTCCCTGATTCAATCCACTTGGCACACAGGCAGTAATAAATAAATAATTGCTGTATCTGATGAATAAACCAAGGCCATTACTCAATGTGATGATGGGGAGTTGGCGTGGAAAATGAAAGCAATGAAGAAGCTGCTAATTACCACCAGAAAAAACCCAACTGCAGAACTGCACCGGGCCAGGAGCAGCTCGGGATTGAAATAGAATCCAACACCCAAAATATTCCCAGGAAGAACACGGAACACTGCAGTTGCCTTCTGAAATAGCACATGCCCACAAAATCCATTCTGGGAGGAACAGATGCCTCGGGGAAAAACAATAGATAAAAAAAGGCAGCTCACCTTTGCTGCTGAAACGGATCAGAAGCTGAGGTTAATAAATTGACAAGTGAGAGAATTGGTTACTAAAGCAGCCCAAGAATGGCAATTAAACAGCTCTGAGCACATCAGCCTCCTCTGAAAGCACCTGAGGGGGATTTGCAGGGTGCTGCCTGCACAGACCCTTCACAGAAACCTGGGAGAACGGCTCCCAAACACAGGAGAGGCAGAGGGAAGCCCAGGAAAGCGGGGAATTTAGGGACTCACCTGCCTGGATGCCTTTGTTCAGCATCCGTGTGCGCCGCTTGCTGCTGAGGGCAGCGCTGGGCCCCCAGGAACTGCTGCTGGCACCGGTGGAATCTGAGGAGAAGGGGATGGTGCTCTACAAAAATGGGCAAGAGAACAGAAATTCCTGAAATTCCAGCCAAAATGAGCAGAAAACAGGTTTGAAACAGAAAAAAAGTCTCTGCTTTTCCCTTGTTGTGCCTTGGTTCTGGTGTTGTTAATATTGATCCCAGGCTGACCCTCACTGCTCCCACAGACCCCAGCCCCAGCTCCATCCCTGGGCACGGCCAGCAGCCCGGGTTTGTAGGAAAAATCAGAGGGAAGAGCTTACTGGGATCAGATTCTGGACAGCACTGGGCATCCCCCAACTCAGCTGGGAATGTTCAGCTGCAGGGAGAGCTCCGAGCCCCTTGCAGGGCCTGAAGGGGCTCCAGGAGAGCTGGGGAGGGGCTGGGGACAAGGGCTGCAGGGACAGGACACAGGGAATGGCTTCCCGCTGGGAAAGGGGAGATTGGGCTGGGATCTTGGCAAGGAATTGTTCCCTGTGAAGGTGGGGAGGCAAAATCCTTCCAAAGCACGGGAATCCCTCAGCCTGAGATCCTCAGCACAGTGGGAAAAATGGAACTCGGTAAATCCAGGGAGCAGGAGGGACAGGGAAGGAGCAGGAGGAGGGACAGGGAAGGAGCAGGAGGAACAGGGAAGGAGCAGGATGAGGGACAGGGAAGGAGCAGGAGGAACAGGGAAGGAGCAAGAGGAGGGACAAGGGGACTCTCACACCTTCATTGCACAAAGCCAGGGAAAAGCTGCAGGGCTGGACACGGCACAGCTCAGAGATCTCACGTGAATTTCCATTAATGAAGCCGTAAAAAAGCGGGAATCTCGTCCCAGGCCTTCGGCTCTGTGGAACACGGGGGGCTGGGGCTTCAGTAACACCCACCCATGACCTGACAGAGCCTCCCAGCCCTGACGGTCCCTGCAGCTCCTCTGAGCTCCGGCTGTAATTACAGAACTGAACTCCCCCCTTGCTCACAGCAATTAGCAACCTGGAGTAAATGAATTGCTGTCCTGCGAGTAACCCCCAACACCAGCCAGGATGGGAGTGCAGAGGCCTCTTTATCCCCTTTTACTGGAGCTCTGTCAGCCCTAAACAGAATTTCACTTCAGTATTAAAAGGAGCCCATTCTGACTCTCATAAACCCATTTTTTTTTAAATTTCCTATAACAATCCCAGCCGCAGGAGAGGTACAGATGCAAGGATACGGATTTTCTCTTGGAGAATAGAACATGTGAATGTTTGAATCGTGAACGTGTGAATTTGTGTGTGTGCCTGGCAAAAACATGAAAAATCAGGGAGAACAGCCCCAAAATATCCCCTCCCTTGCCGTGCACATGCAGCTGAGCCCCAGCCCGAGCAGCGCCAGGGACGTTCCTGCTGGGATGGGAACTTTCCCGGCTCTCCAAGGCCCAGCAGCTCCAATTCCAGCTCCGTCCCTGCTGCCAGAGGGGCTGGGAGGGAGGAAAACCAGAAACACAAAATCTGTAACCAAACAGAGCTGCCAATGGGCTGCCAGCACCCAGAGCTCCGAACACGAGAGTTCTTCTGCACTTCCCAGCAGGACTGGGGCAGGAATCTCCCTGGGAGCTGCCAGGAGTGGAGATCTGCCTCCGAACCACAGACATTTCCACTAAAAACACAAATAAATCTTGGCTTTTCCTCAGCTAAACCGCCCAGAAATGGCCAGAACTGGAATTTTAAATTCAATTTGCTGTTTTGCTGCCTATCTTCTCTCATTCCTTATTTGAGGGGGCTCATGTGTGTCTTCAGATGGATTTTCTTAAAAGAATATTTTATCAGCACATAAAAAATGTGAGTTTCTAAAGCCATGGTTTAATGATCCATGGTTTAGGTTCAATGAGCGTTTAATGGGCTTATTCTCCTAAGCATTAATTCAATTTGTAACTCACAGGTGATTTTAACCGGTAAAAAAGAATAGATTTGGGTTTAAGGTTCAATTGACCCTGAAAAATTAATCTTGTGAATAGAATAAAGACTAAAATCATCTTCTGAATTCTACAACCATGCCAGAAATGTGGATCCTGATAGTCTGATAATAGTCTAATGTTGTGAAATTCAGACAGTTTTATTTTACCTTTCAATAAATGTTATAAATAAAAATATTAAATAAAAGATTTTTAAACCATTCTTCACCTTCAAAAAGATTGTTTGTCCCCCGGATTTATTTATTTATTCTCATTATTTTTCATTATTTCATTGTTCATTGGTTTGCCTGACACACAGACTTGGAGTTGCTCCCATAAAATTTATAAAATTAGATATTTTGCTAATTTCAATTCAGTCCAGTAGTAGTGATGCCAGTAACACTTTCTTCTGGAAATACAAAAAAAATTAAAGAAGTAATTCAATATTCCTCACTCGTTCTGTACTTTCCAGCACTCCTGTGTACTGCAGAACCCCCAAACTCTGTAATTCCTTACTAAAACCACCAAACCCAGGCTAAGTCCCTGTTTGAGGACATTTCCACTTCTCCTCCAAGGGGCAGCGGCCGAATTCACCGGAAGGGATTATCCCCTCTGCTTCCACAGAGCCCTCACCTGGAATGCTCAGCTCAGACTGGTAAACACAGAAACTGAGAAAGTTCACAGCCAGCAGACAAAAAAACCCCATCTACAGGACAAACAGCAGGAAAATTTCAACATCGCTGCCAGGGCCTGTAGGTTCCCGGGCAGCAGGAACAGCGGGATCTGCTTCCTGAGGGAAATAAGGACCAGGAAAGTTGAGGGAAAGGAGCCCAGCTGCTGTTCTGTCACCTCTGGGTGCTGCCCGGGGCCCTGGGGAGGCAGGGATGGTTTGGGCTCCTCATGTGAAGGGCAGAAACCTCCCCTGTGAGCGGCATTCCCAGGGGATTTGAACATTCCCGCTAAGGGAGCCTGGCCAGCAGCAGGGAGGTTCCTGGGGGATCATCAGAGCTGCCTCTGGATTATCCAGAACTGCCACTGGATCACCCAGAGCTGCCACTGGAGTATTCAGAGCTGCCTTTGGATCACCCAGAGCTGCCTTTGGATCACCCAGAGCTGCCTCTGGATCACCCAGAGCTGCCTTTGGATTATCCAGAGCTGCCTCTGGATCACCCAGAGCTGCCTTTGGATCATCCAGAGCTGCCTTTGGATTATCCAGAGCTGCCTCTGGATCACCCAGAGCTGCCTTTGGATCATCCAGAGCTGCCTTTGGATCATCCAGAGCTGCCTTTGGATTATCCAGAGCTGCCACTGGATCACCCAGAGCTGCCTTTGGATTATCCAGAGCTGCCTCTGGATCACCCAGAGCTGCCTTTGGATTATCCAGAGCTGCCTTGGGGCTCAGGGAGCACTCACCTGGCTCTGCTGCCTCTTCTGGAGCCTCTCAGCAGCGCCCTGGGGACATCCCGCAGCCCCTGCTCCGCTCTCCTCGTCCTTCCACGTCTCCGAGCGGCTCTTCTGCTGGCTGATGGCGCAGTAGAGCTGGGCCAGCCTCGGGGACAGCTCTGGGGACAGCTCTGGGGACAGCTCTGGGGACAGCTTCGGGGCCAGCCCCAGCCGGTGCCGCCCGAAGGCCCGGAGCAGCCTGGCCGTGTCGATGGTGGACAGGGAGCCGCTGCCCTCAGAGGGACGGGACATCTCCGGCTCCGTCCCCATGTCCCAGTCCCAGGTGCTGGGGGTGCTGGAGGAGCTGGGATCTGCGCTCAGCCTCGTCACCGAGGAGATGTCACTGGGAGTGTCCAGGTGCTGCTGCTGCTCCAGGATTCCCTTCCTGTGGGGGACCATCCTCTCCCCCGGCCCGTTTTCCCGGAGCTCCCCCAGGCTGTTCTTGCCGTGGAGCACACGAGGCCTCTCTCCCACTCGGGTTCCCTTCGGCTCCGCGCTGCTCCCAGGCCTGGCTTTTCCTGCCGCTGGGATTTCTGTCCATTCCCTTCCCTGGATTTTCTCCTCGGGACCATCCTCCCCAGGCTGTGCTGGCAGCAGGGTGTGCCTGACGGGGTTCTGCAGCACCCTGGCCAGCCGCTCCAGCCGTTCCACGAGGGTCAGTTCGCCGTTCCCCCTGCAGTCCCGCTGCTGCTGTCTCCGCTGCCGCTCCAGGAACTGCAGCCAGAGCTCGTCCAGGCTGCCCCTGGCGTGGGCTCCGGGCCGTGGGGCCTTCCCCGTGTTGTCCCCAAGGTCACCTGGCAGAGGGTCCCTTCCAGCTGCTCCCTGCTGCAGCTCCAGCCCGGCTGCCTCGCTCCCGAGGGATTCGCTGGCGCTCAGATCCTCGTTCCTGCTCTCGTCGGCCTCTGCGGCGAGAGCGAAGAACTCCTGATCCCCTCCTCTCGTGGGGGACACGGTGGGACCCCGCTGCTGCCACCGCCGCTGTGCCCGGGCCAGGACAGCCCCTGGGGAGGGGACAGCGTGCCCAGCGCCAGGGCCATCCCTGGAGAACAATTCCTCCCCGGAATGCAGGCAGCAGCCGCCACTCGTGGGCATCAGCCGGGACAGGGACGGCCCGGTGGATCTGGGGATGGATTGCGAGGGTTTCACAGACGCGGAACGCTCTGCAAGTTCTGGAAGAGAAGAAAACACTTTGAATGTTTTGTTTCCTAGCTCGAAGTGGAGGAGTTTCATCCTAAAACTTCCAAACACATCAGAGGATTAAAAGCAGGATTGCTGAGCTCATTCCTAAAACGCAGCGACCTCAGAAATGTGGTTTGGGTGTTATTAAAAGCACATAAATAACATTTTATATCACTTGCAACACGGAATTCCAAGAGAATATTATATCCACGTGAACCTGGGGAGGAATCCAATTCCACCTCAAGGAATTGCCCTGACCAGCACTGGACTGAGGCTTTATTTGGAGCTGTGGCATGGGCTGGGTGGGCAGGGGCACCTCCCACCATCCCAGGGAGCTGCAATTCCCATCCCAGGGGGTTGCAATTCCCACCCAGCCTGGCCCTGGGCACTGCCAGGGATGGGGATGCCCTGGGCACCCATGGAACACCACAGCACGTGCCAGGACCACTCTCCAAAAGAGCTTCAAAGCCATTTCTAATATAAGGTAAAAGAGATGGAATTTAAAATGTGCTTTGCGTGGCGTTCTTTGCACAAAGGGCCGGGGGATCGGATCCCTGCCCTTCCCAGGCTCTGCTGGAACACTGGGATCAGGGATGGAGCAGCCAGGCCCGGCCTCGCTGAGTCCCAGAGCGCAGGAATTTTTCTTCCCATACAAGGGCAATGTTTATAAACTTGTGTAAGAGGCTTCCTCCACATCCTCCTGACAAATGAGATCAGGCTCGGGAATGCCAGGCAGAACTTTGCTATTCCTGGCTTTTTAGAAAGTTACCGAGAAATGGAAGGAATGTAAACAGGCAAAAAATAAAAATAAGTTTGTATAGAGAAACTTTTTTTTTAAAAAAAAATACATAACTTGCATAATTTTAAGCTCTAGACAAGCTCTGTGGGTAGAGGTAATCTTTTATTAGATCATCTAAAAATACGGTTGAAGAAGTCAGGGAAGATTTGAGACATGCAAGTCTTCTGAGAGCTCCTTTAAAGTTCCAGCTGCACTGGAATCTCACAAAAGATCCTTCCTCCTTACCCGGGCCTTTAGACCATCACAGCTATTAAAAAAAAAAATTAGGAGATAATTTCATATTAACACTTTTGTTCCCCTCCCGTTTTTATCCAGGTCATTGATGTTGCAGCCTTACATAACCACTGAGATTTTCCTCTGCAAATAAAAATCTGGAAACACCAAAACTTCTCCGAATTCTGAGAGGAAAAGCTTCAAAGAGAAAAAAAACCCAACAAAAAACAACTCACCCGAAGTGAGAAATGAGAATAATCAGATGAAATGAGAATAATCAGATGAAACGCCTATCAACACCTCAGGACAAGCTCCTGAGGAATTCCCGGCTGCTTTAGGAGAGATGGCAGCACCCAGGAATTCTCTGCTTACGGTTCCTGTGCCCAGGAATGACAACCCAGGAGTTCAGCAGCCACCCACACTCAGGATTTGTGTTGTACCGGGAGTGTCCAGGAGGATTCATTAATTTTGGCTGCTGCCAGGAGAGCCAGCCCTGCAGAGCTCCAGGGGACAGAGGGGCCCCAGGTGACATCACAGGACACGGCAGCGGCATGGGCAGCACCGAGAGAACGAATCCCACCGGGATTCCTGACAGCTCAACACAGCCCTGGAGGCACTGGAGCTCCAGCAATGGCCAAGTGTTTCTGGGAATCCTGGAATGGTTTGGGTTGGAGGGACCTGAAATCCCACCCAGTGCCACCCCTGCCATGGCAGGGACACCTCCCGCTGTCCCAGGCTGCTCCCAGCCCCATCCAGCCTGGCCTGGGACACTCCCAGGGACGGAGAGTCCATGGCCTCTCCGGGAAACCTGTGTTCTATCAGACAGGGAGAAGCAGAAAGATCAGGAACAAAAAACTGAGTCAAGTTTTGCATTTTCTGGCGGATTGTCAGCAACGTCACAGGAAGTGTGGATCCTGCAATGTAAATTTTTTGTTCCGATTTCTTTCACATGTGTAAAAACACACAAATAATTACAAAATGAAAACCCCACTTTCATTACCTGAAGGCCGTTCCAGGGGCATGCTCTGCTCCTCAGCCCAGGCCAGCTTCGGGCCAGCCCTGTGCCCGTGGGTCGTCCCTCTGTGCCCGTGGGTTGTCCCTCTGTGCCGGGCAGCTGCCCTGGCCGGAGTGGGGTCACCCCGTGCACCCAGCACGCGGGCCAGGAACCCTGCAGGAGCCTCCTCCAACCCTGCATGGAGAGAGAGCAGCATGAGGGCAGCAGGAAACACGAAAAGCAGACACAGAAATGTCACAATAAGCAACAATCCTGCCTGAGGCGGCCAGGCTGGCTTGGAACACCCTGGGACAGCGGGAGGCGTCCCTGCCCATGGCAGGGTGGGAAGAGACGAGCTGTAAGGTCCTTCCAACCAAACCATCCCACGATTCCATGATCCTGTCCCTGTCTCGATGTTCGAAACCTACAACTTTTCCCACTGATTTCCCATCCCACCTGGTTACACCCTGTGGATCTCCCGCACCCGATTCCCTCAGCTGCTCCTCCCGAGCTGAGAGCCCTGACTGCAGCAGGCACTGGGAAAAACAAAATGTGTTTTCTCCATCCTGCTGTACGTTTTCCTCGAGCCCCGTGCCGCCTCATTTGCATAGTGAATTTTTATATATGGCACCGTCATTGCTGCAAAACAACAGATTTGTATCGCGTTTGTTCCTCTCGTTTTGGACACGTTTCCCCAGATAAACTCGACAAAGGTCGAGAGCAGGGACACCTCAGCCACCCCCAGCACGATTTGGGGCTGTAAGGAGTGACCTGGGCACTCCTGGCACTGCTGGATCAGCCTGATCCCTCGGTCCCCACTGCTGGAATTCAGATTGGATGTGTCTGACAGAAGTTTTGTCTGCACATAACTCTGGGTATTAAAGAGCTCTGGGTGAACCCAGTCTCCAAATAAAACCTGCAAGGCCCAGTGATCCGTTCTTTACAGGAAAAGGGACAGGGATTGGAAAGGATCCCAGTTGAGCAGCAATCTGTCGCAGACACCACGGGGACACGGGGTGACAAATACCTGAGGGAGAGCTGTCCTCTCGTGCTGCTCGGTGGTGAGGGACGTAGTAGAGGCCAGCGCTGCCCCAGGGCTTGTAGGGCAGCAGCCGGGGCTGGGCTGTGGAGAGAAGGGAAAATGAGCTGGAAACCCTTAATGCAGCGAGGCAGGAGCTGGCGACACTGCTGGGGATGTCCCTGAGAAACCCCTCTCCTTTAGGACAATAAATTGCAGCTGTTGTTTCATTAGCTAAATTAAATTAATGGCATTTTTTAATCCCCACCCAAAGGTAGAAGGTCACCATCACTCAGCCAGAAAAAAGAGCTTCACCTAATTAACACTGAAATAGTGATCAGGGTGGCAGACACTGACTGACAGAGGTATCTCCTGTACCCCAGAGCTCCCAGCGGATCCAGTTTGAGGGAATCATCTCAGAGGAGCAGCGATGTGTCCCCCAAATCAATAAAAGCAACAACAGAGCCCTGGTACAAAACGCTGAGTGGGAAACCACTGTGAGCATCCACGCCCCTCTGCTGACAGATATTCCAAACCCTGCACAGTTTCCTGGTTTATCCTATAAAAAGCAGCAGTGTGCAGATTCCCCTCTGGTTTCTTGGTGTTATCTCGACTAGAGAGTAAATCAGGAATCAAATCCAGCTCTCGCTGAACTCCCAGGGAATCAAATCACATCATCTACACACAAACACCAGGAAACATTCTCCAACCACACTTGGACGCAGTAAATTCAGTTCTGGAGAAACCTGAACTGAGTCACAACTGTATCCACACAAATCCCGCCCCACAAGGCTGAAAAAATCCAAGTTTAAGGGTTGGGATTTCCCCCAGTATGAGCAACTTTAAATGTCCACCTTTATCCAACTTTAAATACCCAACTTTAAATATTTTTGTGGAAATAACATGGCTGTTATTTCCACAGAAAAGCTTTGGGGTTTTCTGTGGAAAGAACAGAAATGACAGAAATAACCAGGTTTTATAGTTTTGGGGTTTAATATTTATCACCACCTTGAATTTGTGCAGATTCACACCCACAGACACACCCGAGACAGGGATTTGCTCACCAGGGTGCCTCGGGAAGGGCGGGATCTCCTGGTGGGATGAAGCTGTGACGCTGGGAGGTTCAGGGGCTTTGGGGAGCGATGGCTGCCGGGTGACATTGCCGCCCTCCTGGGGCTCCACGCAGATCTCAGCTGACAGCGTGGCCTTTGCAGGGCTCTCCGTGGTGATCTGGGTGGCAGCGTCAAACATCCTCCTCGCAGGCTTTGGGGCGAGGGCAGAGCTGGGGATCCCCTGGGAGCCTCCTCGGAGTCGGGCTCTGTCCCTGCCCTGCAGCAGCAGCTCCTGCCCCGAGCCGGGAGCAGAGGGAAACACCAGGCTGGGATCGGCTGGGGCCACAGGCAGGGCTGAGCTGGGACCCTCTGGAATAACCCCGGCTGAGCTGGGATCCTCTGGAATAACCCCGGCTGAGTTGGGATCCTCTGGAATAACCCCAGCTGAGGCCATGGGCATGGCTGAGCTGGGATCCTCTGGAATAACCCTGGCTGAGCTGGGACCCTCTGGAATCACCCCAGCAGGTGGGAATTGAGGAACACCTTCTACCAAAGCTTTCGGAGGTGCTTTTAGAATCACTGCCTGAGTCTTCACCTGAGCTTTGTCCCACCTGTGCATCCCATTGCCAGCATTCCTGGTGCTGTGCAGCTCAGAGTTACTGCCCCTGGAGGAGAGGGTGATGTGGACACACGACAGGAATTTCCTCACTGGCGACGAGGGAGGCTCAGACGGGGTGGATAAAGCCTCAGCTGCAGGGTGAGAAGGATCCAGCTGCTCCCTCGCAGCCTCTTTTGGGACGAGCGGTGGCTCCTCGGGGCTCTTCCTCCCCGCTGCCAGCACCTCACCCTGGCCCCTCAGCACAGCCATTAGTGCCGCTGGAGCTGAGCCCTGGGAGCCCTCACGGAACTGGGAGCGGCCAGGTGGGATCTGCTCCTGCTGGGACGAGCTTGGAGCGCAGGGCTCAGGAAATGAATTTATTTCCTGGCTGACTCCGGTGCTGCCAGGGAGCCCCCCGGGCCTGGCGCTGTGTCTGTGCCCCTCAGCCACACCTGCAGTCAGGAGATGGAGCTGCTCTGCGCTCGGGGGCTCCTGGGCTGCCCAGGCTGCTCCCTGCCCAGCCCCAGCGCCGGCACTGCCAGCAGGGACAGGAGGGACATCTGCAGCACCCCCGGGGGCAGCGGGCACGGGGCTGGGGGGACAGCTCTGGGAGGTCTCCCAGGGCTCCCCGCCATGCCTCTCCTTCCCAGCGCCACCGGAGAGACCCTCCCGGGGCAGGAGCCCAGCCAGGCCCTCCCCGGGGAGGCTGCAGCCGCGGGCCAGGGACCCCAGCGGGGCCAGCGGCCGCCTCTGTGAGCCGGGGGTGTTGGAAGGGCTTGGACTGTCCGGCCCCTCCCGGCCCTGCCCCAGCCCCGCAGCTGGCAGGGACAGCTCCCGGTGGGCACGGGGGGCAGCTGCAGAGCTCCTGGCACAGGGACTCCGTGCCAGGGGGGCACAGAGCTCTGCCATGGCACCGGGACGCCCCACGGCTGGGCGCGGGGTGCACACATGCAGCTCGGCATCGTTCCAAGATTTCAGCGCTGTGTCCTGCAGCTCGGCACCATTCCAAGGTTTCAGCTCCCTGTCCTGCAGCTCAGAATCATTCCAAGATTTCAGCTCTGTGTCCTGCAGCTCAGCACCATTCCAAGGTTTCAGCTCCATGTCCTGCAGCTCAGCACCATTCCAGGTGCTAGGCTCCGTGTCCTGCAGCTCAGCAGTATTCCAGGATTTCAGCTGCACGTCCTGCAGCTCAGCACCATTCCAAGATTTCAGCTCCATATCTTCCAGCTCAGCAGCATTCCAGGATTTCAACTCCATGTTCTGCAGCAGGGAGCATTCCAAGGGACCAGCTCGAGGGAATGGCTCTGCTGCTCGGGAGCTGGATTGGAAGAGCTCCCGGGTGCTGCCAGGCTCTCTGTCCCTGGGCTGGAGGAGCTCCTGGGCGCTGCCGGGTTCTCTGTCCCTGGGCTGGAGGAGCTCCTGGGCGCTGCCGGGTTCTCTGTCCCTGGGCTGGAGGAGCTCCTGGGCGCTGCCGGGTTCTCTGTCCCTGGGCTGGAGGAGCTCCTGGGCGCTGCCGGGTTCTCTGTCCCTGGGCTGGAGGAGCTCACGGGTGCTGCTGGGCTCTCTGTGCCTGTCCCTGGGCTGGAGGAGCCCCCGGGCACTGCTGGGCTCTCTGTCCCTGGGCTGGAGGAGCTCACGGGTGCTGCTGGGCTCTCTGTCTCTGTCCCTGGGCTGGAGGAGCTCCCAGGCGCTGCCGGGTTCTCTGTCCCTGGGCTGGAGGAGCTCACGGGTGCTGCTGGGCTCTCTGTCTCTGTCCCTGGGCTGGAGGAGCTCCCAGGCGCTGCCGGGTTCTCTGTCCCTGGGCTGGAGGAGCTCACGGNGGCTGGAGGAGCTCACGGGCGCTGCCAGGCTCTCTGTCCCTGGGCTGGAGGAGCTCCTGGGCGCTGCCGGGCTCTCTGTCCCTGTCCCTGGGCTGGAGGAGCTCCCAGGTACTGCCAGGCTCTCTGTCCCTGTCCCTGTCCCGCAGGAGCTCCCGGGCGCTGCCGGGCTCTCGGTGCCTGTCCCTGGGCTGGAGGAGCTCCCGGGCGCTGCCAAGCTCTCGGTGCCTGTCCCTGGGAATCCTGGGAGCCTGGAAACGCTCCGGGTCCTGTTCCTGCTTCCTCAGGTACTCAGGAGCTGCTTCCACACCACGGAGCGGTGGATCCTGGAAAACAGAGCACAGATCACACAGGTCACGTGGAGAACTTCCCAGCCTGGCCAAAATCTGGATGGGAAAATTCAAAGTAAGACGAGAAAGCTCAAAGTGACAGACTCTGTCACTATGCAAGAGTGTCACCAGGAAGGGAGGGAACTCAGCTGTTAAGGAAGGAATTAAAAATTTATCCTCCTAAAGTGCCAAGTTACCATTCCTAGCAGTTTATCCCTGCCAGTGGTGATGAAAATCCACACCAGGAGCTGAGATGGATGTGTGGATGGGATCTCAGGGGAAATTTCTCCATGGAAAGGATTCCCAGCCATTGGAACAGGGAAGTGGTGGCGTCACCGTCCCTGGAATTGCACAAAAAATGTCTGGATGTGGCACTTGAGGACATTTTAGTGGTGACCATGGTGGTGCCGGTTGATGGTTGGACTTGATCATCTGGGAGGTCTTTTCCAACCTGAATGATTCCACGATTCCAACCACCAACATAATTTTATTAATTCAAGTGTAATCCGAAATTACCCCACTTCCATTGAGGCGCAGACAGCAACGCTGAGATAAATGTGCTGCCATGGAGATGGGCCAGATGAGCTTAATTAGCGAAAAAAGACACAAAAACCTCGGTTGTATTTATTTTCCCTGCTGATTGGAACAGCTGGGGAAGCAGCAGAGTGCATTCCACTAACGAGGCGCACCACAGGTCCCTGGGTGGTTCCATCCCCGTCCGCTACTGGGAATTTGGCACGGGAAAGCAGCGGGAAGCATTTCTGGTGTAAACCAAACACGTAAACAAGGATTTCACAACGGCTCTCCCAGCCTCTCTCCGCCCCAGATGTCACCGCAGCAGCGGCTGCTCCAGCAGGGCCTGGATCAGGATCCCGCTTTTCTATTCCTGCATGGATTTTCATGCAGTAAATCAATTTGGGTTCCTGAAATTCCTGCAGCCAGGAGGGACAGCGAGGGCCTGTGGAAGAGCACAGGGCCGTGGAGCAGAGGGATGATCCAGCACAGGGACGATCCCAAGGCTTCTCCTCCCTCCACCACGTGCCAGTTCAACGGCCTGAAGTAATCCAGAGCAACTCCCACCCGCGGCAGCAGGCACAGGAGTTGTGATAAACTCATCTTCCCAAGCCTTTCACATGTTTTATTGTGCTTGTTATGTGTCATCCTTCCAAAAAAGCTCCCTGTGCCATATGATCCACAGGAGCCTGCAGTGCAAATTTAGAGCTACAACTCCGTGAACTTCCTGCGCCAGGGAGAGAGCTCGGGGAGTGGAAAAGTACAGCAGGGAGCAAGGAGAACACTGCACCGGGGGGAGGAACCCACAGCAGAGGCCAGAGGGAGCATCTGGCACCCCTGAAATACGGGGCGGTGGGGATCAGGGCCTCAGTTTGGGAGGAAAATCCCGAGGTTTAGGATGCTGGAATTGTGTTTGCATCCAACAGCGACTCCAGACCTGCCATGGCAGGGACACCTCCCACTGTCCCAGGGGGATCCAGCCTGGCTGGGCACTGCCAGGGATCCAGGGGCAGCCACTGCTGCTCTGGCAATTCCAGCCCAGCCAGGAATTCCTTGCCAAGATCCCAGCCCAATCTCCCCTTTCCCACTGGGAAGCCATTCCCTGTGTCCTGTCCCTCCAGCCCTTGGCCCCAGTCCCTCTCCAGCTCTCCTGGAGCCCCTTCAGGCCCTGCAAGGGGCTCGCAGCTCTCCCTGGATCCTTCCCTGCTCCAGGGGAACATTCCCAGCTCTCCCAGCCTGTTCATGTTGGATATTCCAGGGGTTTGAGCCCCTCTCCAGCCGAGCACTCGAGGCCACGTTTGCAGCCCCTTTCTGTGCCCATCCTGAACCCTCTGCTCAGCCAGATTTGGGAAATCCATGGGATTTTCCCTGCCTGGGACAAACAGCCCTCAGAGAGCCTCGGCTGCCTCCAAAGATGGGAAATCTTTCCAGGCGAAAGATCCCAGAGAACTTCCCTGAAGTGTCCCACTCCTTTCCCTGACCTCACACAGCTCCTGTGGCAAACAACAAAATGAATTTCCTGAGCTGCCACCTGTGGGAACGAGAGGCAGAGCCCGAACATTCCCAAAGATCGCCCATCCCAAACCCCACAGGCACCAAACAAGGATCTGCAGGAGGAATCGTCTGCCGGAGCTGCAGGAACAGTTTGTCTTTCCCAGCCTTTAAAGGTTTAGCAGAAGGAAAATGTCTTTTCCTAATCTTTGCTCTGTTCTCTTTAATTCCATGCGTGGCAGTTTGGCTCCAAAGCTTCCACGCTTGCTGTACACAACAGCTCTCATTGAATTTACAGAGATTATTCTGCCTGGCTGTGTTTTTCTCAGTGCAAAAGCTCTGAACGATCTGTATTTCTCAGTGTTTGGCTTGGAGGGAAAAACACATTTATCTTAAGTACAATGAAAAAAACCCAGTCACCTTCACCCCGCAAATCCAACCCGTTTTTTTATCTCGAATTAAAAACATCGCGGCGCAAAAATATTTTCGAGATCAAAGCACGAGGTGCTGTGGTTGAACTGAAGCGGTTTCTCGGGTACTGGGTTTGTGAAATTGTGGTGAATTTCTGCTTTCTCTAAATGTGGGTAAAACAATCCCCAGCTGACACTGAGTCACAGAAAGGTAAAACCCTCGGTTCCACACCGCACAGAGTTCACTTTAGGGACAAAGCTGTGAGCAAACAAAATATAAAAGTTGGGGAGGGGGAAAAAAAAGCTTCGAGGCCTCTGCTTTTGTATTTGTGTTTTGCTTCTCTTTTCTAAGAAATCTGAATTTTAAGAAATCTGAATTTCTGAATTTTAAGAACTCTGAATTTCTCTAAATAAATAAAATAGTAAATTTTTTTTTTTTTCCCCAGCTCCCCAGAGATCCCAGCAGTCCAGGAGCACCTGGGAGGTTTGGTCTGGTGGCTTTTGGGAGCTGCTGTGTCTCTCACCAGCAGTGCTGAGCCAAAGCAGCTCCACACACGGAGTACTCTGACTCCTCACTCCTGCTAATGCACGGCTCTTAATTAAAACAAACAAACCAACCCCTGCTGCTTCTCCCGGGAGGCAGGCACGCTGCAGGGGAAAACAGGGAAAAATCAGGGGAAAAAATAAAAAGGAAGTTCTTCCTAAAGCTCAGGGCTCTTATCTGACAGCAGTCCCTAAAAACCCTGCCATGATCACCCTGGACGCCAGAGCAAAGCCAAAAATGGACATTTAGAGTGAAAACAAAGGCATCACACTCTGCTCAGACAAAACCCAGCCCAGATACGCATTTTAAACATGAACTAAAACACCCCAGAGGAGAGGCACAAACCGTGGCAATCCCAGGGAGAGTTCTCCCGGGAACTCGGAGCTGCAGGAGGCTGGAACTCCCAGCCCCATCCCTGCCCCGAGACAGCAGCAGCACTCCCAGCACCCTGTGGGATCATCCTGAGACCACCACTCCCGGGTTTCCTCCCCGGCATCCTCACCTGCCCCTGGAGCAGCCATTGCCTCTGGCAGGGACAATTCCCTCCCTGCTGCCCAGCAGAACCCAGCTCCACATGGGAACCCTCCCCCTGCCCAGGGGATATTCCAGGGACGCTGAGCTCCGGCCACGGGAGGAGGAGTTTCCGAGGCACAATCAGCACCTCCACAAATATTCTGTGGGAAGAATTCCTCAAGCCACAGCAGCACCAGGAGCTGTGGGAACTTCCTCACAGCAGCACCAATCCTGTCCCCACTTCTCCGTCCTTCAGGTGCAGCTGTCACCTCCCACCCAAACCCCCCAAACTGCCTGGGAAAAGCACAAAAACCCCTAAACCCCCCAAGAGCAGGAGCAGCAGAGTTTCCCCCAGCCTGGGCGGGTTTGTACCTTGGTTTGTGCAGAATTCCTGGTCCGTGGGAGCAGCTCTGCCTTTATTCCCCAGATCCTTTGCTGGGTCTCTTCATCCCAGTCCGGCCCAGGCTCCTGGGACTGGCTGGCCAGCTTCAGCTTCACCCAGGCTGCCAAAAACACAAACCAGGAGAGCTTTGCTTTCCCACTTTGTGTATGAGAACAGTTTTATAACTCAAAATCAGAACTGCGCATTTCTGGTTACTCCAACTGAGAGAATAAATCCCAGAATGGGTCACTCCCCTGGAATGACCAGGAACACGATGCAAAATGGGTCTTTGAAATATTTCTTTGGAGAGATGGATCCAAGACCCTTTCCTGATTCTGCCATCCTTGTAGTCTCAGACACGAGTCAGAGGTCACGCACACGATCCCTTCCCAAATTCCTGACTTAATAACTGTGTGGACAAAACAATTTCTTGCACTGATGTCAGGAAAAGGTTTCAAACTGGAAAAGCCCAACTCCATCCCATTCTATCAGCACAGGAGATTCCTAGGAAGGATCCCTCACTGAAGCCCTGTCCCATTCTCATTTTAACACAAAATAATCCCCTTTAGAGCAGGGAGCAGACTCAGCTCTGCCCCCACATCCCATCCCTTCCCAGCAATCCCATGAACACAAACCAATCCAGGATGTGCCACTCTGGCACAGCAGTGACAAACCCACCCGAGCCGTGTCCTTACCCCGGATCTTCCTCTCCTGCTCCTCGGCACTCCTCAGGATGCGGCTGGCATCGATCCCGGGCGATCCCGTCCTCAGGAGGCTCCGCACCCGGGCAGCCAGGGAATCCCCGCTGCTGCTGCCGCTCCCTGCCCGGATTCCCGCAGCCCCAGTGCCAGGCAGGACGCTCTGGGATGTCCCCGTGGCACTGCCCGGCCCCTGGGAGCTGGGAGGGTTCCCCAGGAGGTTCCTGACACGGGCACTGAGGGAATCCCCGCTGCTGCTGCCATCGCTGCCCTGTGTCCCTCCCATCCTCACAGCCACCCCAGCCCGGGACAGGGAGCTCCAGGAGCCCCCGGGGACAGCGGGGACACAGTCCAGGGGATTCAGGGGATCCAGGGGGGCAGGACTGCCCAGCTCCAGAGCTGTCCCAGCACTGAGGTCACTGCTGGCGCTGCTCCGTGCCAGCCCCACGAGGCCACGCGGGTTCCTGTCCGTGGGCATGCTGCTGCAGCCCTCCGGCTCCGACCTGCCCGTGGATTTTCCTGTCCTCAGCTCCGGGGTCACTCCCTGCAGCCCCTCACTGCGGGGCAAGCTGGCATCCAGAGTATTTCCCCAGCCCAAAGGACAGGGGTCAGGATCCAGAGCGTTTCCCCAGCCCGAAGGAGAGGGATCAGAACCCAGAGCATTTCCCCAGCCCAAAGGACAGGGGTCAGGATCCAGAGGGTTCAGCACCAGCCCCTCTCCCCGCACACCTGGCCGTGTCACGGCCTCATCCCACGAGAGTCTCTTCTGCAGCTGAGGGACCCTGTCCTTCCCCAGCCCGGAATCTTTGGGATCACCCTCCTTCCCAGCCAGCACGGGGCAGGACTCCCCCGTTTCCCTGCAGGAGGCCGTGGGGGAAGCAGGATGGGCCCAGCTGGCAGCGAGATCCTCTGCCTGGGCCAGCAGCTCACGGAGCTCTCGCAGGGCCCCCGATCCCAGCGAGGAGTTCCCTCCCTGCCCCGTGCTGCTCCCGCTGCCCACACTGGGGGTCTGGGATGCTCTGTCTGACTCCATGAGATCCTCAACCCCAGAGAGAGCACCAGCAGCCCACTCCTGCAGGCTGCTCCCCGAGCTCCCGGGCTCCTGGGCAGGGGACGGATCCCGAGCACCTCTCCTGCCGATCCGGGGACTCTCTGTGCCCCAGGAGCGGCTGGGCGGGTCCTGCTCTGCTCCAGGAGATCCAGCAGAACCCTCTGCACCCCGGGCTGGGGACCCTGGAGCAGCCACCTCCCTCTGGGGGCCTGGCACTCGGCCCTGGCTCGCTGAGTCCTCCCTGAAGAGCCGGGGGAAGCTGGGACAGAGCTCCCGGGGTGACGGCACAGCCGAGCCCACCTCGCACACCGCGGGAAGGGACACGGAGCTCAGGCTGGAGGCGTCGGAGTCACAGCTTGTCTGGGACATCTCAAAGGCCGGCAGCAATTCACCTACAAAAGAACAGAACTGTCTGTAATTGGGAGGCTCCAGAGGTGTCAGCAAATCCCCTTCCTGGGCTAGAGGGCACACAAAGGGAGGGAGAATTCAAACACTGGGAAATATTTCGGATGCTGTTCTTAGAATGAGACCTGAACTAAGATTGCCAGGAGAATTGTCCCCTGAAAGAAATCCCAAGAGGCTTTCAGATAAATATCAAAGAAAACACAGAATTTACCACAGAATTACGGCATATCTTGAGTTGGATGGGATGATCCATCCAGCCTCTGGCCCTGCACAACAATCCCACCCTGGGCACCCCTGGCAGCGCTGTCCCAACGCTCCTGGAGCTCTGGCAGCCTCGGGAATGTCACCACTCCCTGGGGAGCCTGGGCAGTGCCAAGCACCCTCTGGGGGAAGAACCTTTCCCTGATAACTCAGGTAACTTGCTTTGAAATAGCTGCTCAGGGTGAATGGATTCAGGAACAGAGCTGGTCAGTTATAAAAATGCCGACACCTTTTTGTCGCCCTGAACACACCAAGAAATCCCACAACGAAAAAGAAACCAAGACATTCCTCTCCCAAGAAGAAAAAGTCTGGTCCCATTCCTTCAGTCTCAAGCTACAAACCAAGTCCTTCTGAAGGACTCTTGGAAAAAGAGAAATAAAGGGAATAAAGACACAAATCCCTGCACTGCCCCCCAGCCATACTCCTGATTGCTTGGGAGGAGGGAGGCAGCTTTTCCAAGGTTTGGGAATTCCCCAGTGCCAGAATCTCCCACAGGAGACGGGAGAAGCCCCCGAGGTGAGTGAGGGTTGTGCCCCCCAGGCCCCCCCAGCCCCTGGCCATACCCTGTGCCCGGGCAGGGCCCCTGGGCAGCACCGCCAGGGAATCCTGCGGGGGCCTGAGCTCCGAGGGGGAGAATTCCAGCTCCCGGAGGGGTCCCCGGGGCACGAAGGGCGCCAGGATGGTGCCAGGGGACTGCTCGATGCCCAGGTTCCGCAGGTAGATCTGGGGAAACAAGGAAGAAGCAGCACTTAGGGAATGCCAAGGATCCTGAGCCGGCTCTGAACGCTGCAGGAGTGAGAACTGGGATCCTTCAGAACTTCAGCCTCACCCCTTTAAAATTCCAGCTCCCAAAAATTCCAGTTCCCAGCTGGAAGGAGGACACAAAGGTTTGGTTTGAAATCCTTCTCCCTCCCCAGAAAACTGCTGCACAGAAAACACCGGCAGGCCTGGGAGCTGAAGCCAGCAGCAGGGAGGCTCCTCGTTTTTTAGGACAGGTTTGTTCAAGCCTTCAGTGCAAATGGCTGGGAACGCTTTTGTCAGAGCTGGTTCACATACAGACACTACATGCAGGAAAAAAACAGCCAGAACTTTCCCTGACCTTATCAAATTAATTTCAACTCATCCACACTACGCCCTAAACTGGCCAGGAAAATGAAATTAATTACCTTACCCATCACAGCCAGCCCCATTTCCTGTGGGTTCATCATACACTTACACATTAACATTCAGACAAGTGACCGGGTCTGCTTCACCTTGGCAGTGATTTATGGGAGCAGAATTCCTCAGAAGGCTGGAGAAGGTGCAATTACAGCCAGGAACAGGAGTCACTCCCCTGTCCCGTGAATTTCATTTCCCACACCCTCCCCATGATATTTGCATTTGTTTCACCATGGCTTTGCAATGACAGCAGAGTGCAAAGAGCTTCCCGAGCACATTCCCAAAGACCTGAGGATTCTGGGAGCCAGCTTGTGAGAGGAGCAGCCTCTCACTCGGGGGATAAATAATGACATGGCTCTCATTAGCATAAATCTGCATCTCATTTGCTCTGTACTGCCTCCAACCCCCAAACGGGAGAAATCCCAATCCGCAGGGAAAGGAGGGAAGGCATGGGGCTCGGAAGGTCCTTCATGAGGAACACATCAAGAATTCAGAATTGAGGCCTCAGGAGCTGGAACAAAGTGAGCAAACAAAATGAGAATTCATAGGGGAAAAAAAAATTAATTTCCAAGGAGTTGTGCTGGGTTTGCTGCTGCTGCTGCAGAGCCGGGGTGGAGTTCAGCTCTCCTCACTCAGCACCTGAGTCCGAACCCACGTCTGGATAACAAAAACTTGATTCTCTGAAAGAGCCACCCACTTCTCCTTCCCCCTGCTGCCCTGGCACTCGGCTGTCCCTGGGTGAGAGACAAGAGACCTTTCCCATATCCAGCCCTGTCTCTGACCACGTTAAATATTACTAAACGTTATTTTTCCACCTCTATTTAAGATAAGCTGAACCGATATCATGGATGAAATTCACCTGCAGCAAAACCCTGTGTAAAACCATTAATTCTGGCTGTAGTGGTTAGATCCTCTCCTAAAAGAGCAGTGGGGGAAAATGGAAAAGTGAAGAACAAATGGAAAAATGAAAAACAAATGGAAAACTCTAAAAAACAAATGGGAAACTCTAAAAAACAAATGGGAAACTCTAAAAAACAAACGGGAAACTCTGGGAAAAGAAATAGTTAATGCTGGGAAAAAAAATGGATAAATCTGGAACCAGAGTTTAAATTAGAACCAAACTTACCGGGATCCTCTCTTCAATATTGAACTCTTCTTTCTTTGGAGTCTCCAGTGCTGCTCCGGGGGGGCTGGAGTTGTCCCTCCCTGCACTGGGGCTGTCCCTGGACACCTCCAGGGAGCCCTGAGCCTCCCGAGGCTCCCCAGAGCCCCCAGGAAAATTCCGATTCTGCAGGGAAATGGCTCCAAAGCTGTCCAGGACGCCGTGACCAGTGGGAATATCCTGGCTGAGGGGTTGATTTTCCTGAGCACCACAATCCTTGTCCTCATCAGCCGGGGAGCGTCCAGCCTTTGCACAGAGCTGAGCAGCGCCGGACACGAACACATCCGGGGCTGAGCTCCGCCTCGTGCTCCTTCCCACACCTCCAGCACAGCATCCAGAAAGGATCTTTGTCATTGTGGAGCCTCCTGAGGTGCTGCCCGGCGCTCCTGGAGGCTGCAGGGTCCCCGTGGTCTCTGCTGCCGGGGTAACCCCAGCCCAGGAGCTGCTCCTGCCACAAACGTTGACGGCGTTGTCGGACCGAGACCTGGCCAGGGCTGGGGTGAGCAGGGAGCTCTGGGGAGGGAAATGCAAACCTCCCAGGTGGCCCGTCTCCCTAGGGGAAGGAGCAGCACAGTCCTTGGGATCCCTGAGGCTTTTCTGCACCGGTAAAATATCGCTTGAGGCTCTGGCAGGTGCGCTGAAGGCTTTCCTTCCCAGGGAAAATCCACCCGGGACACCGGAGCTCGCAGTGTCGGGAACCCCCTCGAGCTGGCTCACGTTCCAAGCTCCCACCTTCTCCATGAAACTCAGCGATGGGAAGGACTGGATCCTGGCCCTGAGCGGGGATTGCAGCTTTAGGGACTCCGAAAGGTCACGGTTTTCTCTTGGAGTGCCCTGGGATTGCTTCCCGAGGGATCCAGCGGGGCAGGCAGGGGACTTGCCTGGGGTGTCTTCACCGGAACACGAAGGGGAGGCCCGAAGATCTGACGGGATCACCGAGACTCCCTGTCCTTCAGCCTTCCCAGTTTTCCTGAGGAATATCCCTGGGGTGGAGTGGAAGTTGGGACGAGCCAGGTGGATGGAGAAGGAGCCCTCGCCGCCCAGGCTGAAGGACGGGGAGATGTCTGTGTCCTTGTGTCCCCTCTGGATGGACAGGTCTGAGCCGGTCAGTTCCTCCCGGGGCTCTGCCGCCCCTGGGGCATCCTCGGGGCACGGAGGTGATTCCGTGGCATTCCCTGCTGGCTCTCGGGGTGCGCTGGGGGCTGGCACGGCAGGGAGCAGCTCCTCTGTCCCTGCTGTCCCCGAGGGCTGTTCCTGCTGCTGATCCCGGGGAGCTGCCCGGACCCCCCAGCTCTCCGAGCCGTTTAACTCCACTCCAGGCTCCCTCACAGCTCCTCTGCCCGGCTCCAAAGTCACTGCACGAAGAACATCCTGAATATCTGGGATTTTACCACGGCCTTTCCTCCAGCCATCGGAGAAATTATTTAACAAACCCAGCTGAGGCACCTTCTTTCCTTTCTCCTGCCTCTCCAGAACTCCTGTTTCCCTCTCAAGCGCTCTGACCTTCTCCTCCTGGATCCCCCTCTCGCTTCTCTCCGAGAATTTGGTCAGGGCTGTTGTGTAGGAGGAGTTTCCCGAGGATGAGGATTCCTCTGGCCTCGGGGAGTCCCTGTCCTGCTCTGGGAGCTCCAGGGCAGCAGCTGGGTCCTCGTGTCCGTCCTTCCCGGCCGTGCTCCAGGGCTGCTCCAGCCCCGTTCCCAGAATCTCCTCTGGAGCCGGGTTTGTGGGATCCCCGCTGCTCCGGGGGCTCGGTGCCACCTGCTCAGTGCCACTGTCACTGTCCCCACGTCCCTCCTGGCTCCCCGGGCGCTCTCCAGGCAGGGAGCCTCGGGAAGCAGCTCCGGGATCCGTGGCTCTGGAATGCTGGGATGGAGGGCAGAGCTCACGCTGAGGAGCTGGGTCCTGCAGGGAGGCACTTCCATGGATGTGGGAAAGCTCGGAGCGCTCCAGGGACTCTCCGGAAACATCCGGGATTCCTCTGGAAACAGCAAAAAAAGTGGATTTCTGGTCACATCTTTAATTTCAACATCTCTGGTTCAAAGCAGAGGCAAAAGAACTTCAGGGGGGTCAGCAATATTCACAAAAATACACTTAAATACACAAAAATACCCATAAATACCCATAAATACACAAAAATACCCACAAATACCCAAAAATACACAAAAAGACCCATCAATACCCCAAAATACCCATAAATAGCCATAAATACACATAAATACGCATAAATACATCCTCACAGGGGCCAAAACCTGAAGGAACATAAAGAAACATCAAAAATCTCCTATAAAATAAAGGCCTGACAACACCATTATAATAATATTAAATTCTACTCAGCATGGCAATGTTTTTCAACCCATTTAGGGCTGAAAATGTTTTTCAGCCTGTTTTAACTAATAACAGCCTGTCAGGTTTATTTAACTGGCAGGGTGTTATTAGTTAAATGAATAAATAAAATTAGCTAAGCAAAACATGCAATGTGTACTCACACAGACCTCGGCTTGCCTGTCATTTTTTAGTATAAATCACCTATTTCAGTTTCATTATGTCAATTATTTTTTTTAAAGGCTATAAAAGAGGCCAGGTCTCAGATAAGCAACAAATTCCTAAAAAGTTCTAATATTTGTATTGGGGGTTGTTTAATTAATATTATTTTATATTAAATTTTTTATATTAATTTTTTTATTATTTTATGTTAAAGATACCCTCAAACCGCAATAAATATTACTCCGTGCAAGTGGAGCACCTTGAAATGAAGGTGAGGAAGCCTTTTACTGAAACAGCTCCTTCTTGATGCATTTTAACCCCAAATTCGTATTTTAAATGACAGGTATTGCTCCAGCACATCCAAACCACAACTCGTACGTGTTTGTGTTTACTCCTGGACACACAAAATCTGATTTTTGTGCCCCAAATTTCAGGATGTTTATTCCAGAGCCTAAGAAAGCTCCGGAGATGCTGAAGAGGGTGGAATTCCTCATTTTCCTGGGATACTTCAGCTCCGAAGAGCTGCTCCTGGTTTCCCTCATTCTGAAGGCAAAACCCAGAGATGCCCTCAGCCCACACCCCTCAAAACCCCAAATTCCTGTGCCCAGAAATGTCCAGGACCCGACTGCCCCAAGCAGGGCCATTCCTGCAGGGAAAGGCACTGCCCAGGAGCCCATCCCACCTCAGGGGAAGGAATTCCAGCTGGGATCCCTGCAGGAACGTCTCGGGCCCGGCCGCGCCGCGCAGCAGGGGCAGGCACGGGGAGAAGGCGCTCTCCTGGAGATCTGCGGAGACAGGAACGGAGACGGGAACGCCGAGGGGCGGTGAGAGAGACAGCAGGGACGTGGATTCCCGGAGATCCAGCATGCACGTTCCCAACAATCCCAAAGGCACATTCCCAGAGATCCTGGATGCACATCCCAAAGATCCCAGCCACACATTCCCAAAGATCCCAGCCATACATTCCCAAAGATTCCAGCCACACATCCCAGAGATCCCAACCAGACATTCCCAGAGATCCCAGCCGCACATCCCAAAGATCCCGGACACACATCCCCAAAGATCCCAGCCATACATTCCCAAAGATTCCAGCCACACATCCCAGAGATCCCAACCAGACATCCCCAAAGATCCCAGCCATACATTCCCAAAGATCCCAGCCATGCATCCCCAACGATTCCAGCCCCACATTCCCAAAGATCCCAGCCATGCATCCCCAACGATTCCAGCCCCACATTCCCAAAGATCCCAGCCACACATCCCCAAAGATCCCAGCCACACATCCCCAAAGATCCCAGCCACACATTCCCGGAGATCCCAGCCATACATCCCCACAGATCCCGGACACACATTCCCAAATATCCCAGTGCACATCCCCGGAGATCCCAACCCCACATCCCCAGAGATCCCATCCCTGGGAAGGGGAGGGAATCCCATCCCCTAAACCCCTGGAGCCTCTTCCCTCAGGGACTGAACTCAGCTTTCTCATCCTGTATCTCATCCAGGTCTCCAACCACTCCCGGTGCTGCCATCCCCAATTTATCCTAAAATTCCTTCTATGCCATCCCCATCCTGCTCCCATCCCCAATTAATCCTAAAATTCCTTCTGTGCCATCCCCATCCTGCTCCCATCCCCAATTTATCCTAAAATTCCTTCTGTCCCATCCCCACCCTGTTCCCATCCCCAATTTATCCTAAAATTCCTTCTGTGCCATCCCCACCCTGTTCCCAGCCCAGCATCTGTCTCCTGATTTCCAGGTGCGATGTCCATGGGGATTTTATCCCAGCACCTTTTACTTCTTACAAACCAGGGATCCAACTGGTGCCTCCCCTACTCCCCGTTTTTCCATAAATTCTGATCCCAGCAAAGGCTGAGTGGCAATTTTTCTCCAGGTATTCAAGACAAACTAACAATCAAATGTAGATCAGACAGAGATGATTGCTGCAGTGATAAATTTTAGTTTCTATCCTGTAATTCTTTGCTTTTTGGGGCACTCGGTGGTTTTTTTCCCAGTCCACTGCTTACAAAAACAACTGGAAATGGTTCAAACCCCAGGAATAAAAACAACTATTACAAATATGTAATTATCTGCGGGGTTCAGATAGAACTGTGTGTTTTGGGATTTTGTTTTTCTCCTTTTCTGAACTCTAAGCTGCTGTCTGAGAAGTGTAAATAACCACAGCCCTGGCTGACGGGTGCAAAGGAACACTCCCGGTATTTTAAGCAGGGTCTTATATTGAGAGGAAAAGAGCGATCCGTGCTCCAGGGTGTGACTTCCCGACCCAGAAATGTCATTTATTTAATTTGGGCTCATTAGTTTCCAACCACTCAGACGAGCCACGGGCTGCACCACGTGGAGGAGCACGCTCACATCACAAAAACGATCACTGCACACAAAAAAATCCTGTTTTCACTGCACCAGCTCTACCCCGAGGCTCCTCCAGCCCACACTGCGCCACCTGACGAGGGGCAGCCAACCACAAGGCAGCCTGGCTGATTAATTTTTAATTTAATACTTTCAATTAACATTTTTCAAATTACTTTAGAACTCTAGGTGGTGAGAGGATAATTACACGGATAGAAGTAATTGAATTGGCAATCCCAAATACGATTCAAACGCTTTTTTGGAAGCTTAGAGAAAGGAAATGAGATGCAGCTTAAAAAAAACCGGTCCAAATAGCTATTCCTGAGCCATGTGACAGGAGGAGGAATTCCAAAGGGTTCAGTGGAGACTGGAAAGCAGAGCTGGATGAGAAAATTAATTTTGGAAAACAGGAGAGGAGAAAATGGCAGCAGCAGCACGGAGGGACAGAGCCAAGGAATGAAGGACAGGGACAGGGATAATTCATTTATAACACAGCAGCTCCTCCTCAGGGGTGATTGATCAAAGGGCACGGCCCAAAGTGGGGTTTGGTGCACCCCTGAGGGGGAATAACAGGATTGGGGCAGTGACGGGATTGGGACAGTGATGGGGTTGGGACAATGAGGGGATCAGGGCAGTGACAGGATTGGGACAATGAGGGGATTGGGACAACGAGGGGATCAGGACAGTGCTGGGATTGGGGTAGTGATGGGATTGGGACAGTGACAGGATTGGGACAGTGAGGGGATGGGACAGTGAGGGGACTGGGACAGTGAGGGGATCGGGACAATGCTGGAATCAGGGCACTGACAGGATTGGGACAAGGGGATTGGGACAAGGAGGGGACTGAAGCAGTGATGGGATAGGGCAGTGAGGGGATTGGGACAGTGANCCTGAGGGGGAATAACAGGATTGGGGCAGTGACGGGATTGGGACAGTGATGGGGTTGGGACAATGAGGGGATCAGGGCAGTGGCAGGATTGGGGCAGTGAGGGGATTGGGACAACGAGGGGATCAGGACAGTGCTGGGATTGGGGTAGTGATGGGATTGGGACAGTGACAGGATTGGGACAGTGAGGGGATGGGACAGTGAGGGGACTGGGACAGTGAGGGGATCGGGACAACGAGGGGACTGGGACAATGCTGGGACCGAAGCAGTGACGGGATTGGGGCAGTGACGGGATTTAATCACACTCTGAATCCTGATTTAAAATCAGGAATTAAAAAATTTAAAATCCGTAGGCTGAGCTGATTCCCCACGATCTCCTTGACGTTCCTCTCAGACACACCGAGAACAGAGAGGTTTGTGTTCAGCACTGGGACTGACAGAGCCTGGACTCCCCATTCCCAACCATTACCTGGGAACCCCCAGATTTCCAGGGCATTCGCTCCGTTCCTGCTCACATTTACTCCGAGAATTTTTCGCTGTTACACTTGGAAACACTGAGCAGATCAATCTGGATACAGAATTGCAGCAAAGCTGCAAACCCACGTCTTTTAGGAAACACTAAACACGTTGCAATCTAAACTCTCTGAGCCCTTAGATGGACTTTTCCCCTTCCCAAATCCCGTTTTCTGCTTTAAATGGCATTAGTGAACAAATAACATTAATTGCAGTTACCAAATCAGATTTGCCAGCTCCCATCAACTGATGTTGCAGAACCGGCACCGTATTTTTAGTCAGGCAAGAGAAGGGGAAAACAAGCTTTTCTGATTTTCAGCTTTACCTCCCCACTTTGAATGAAAATGTATTTGCAAGCTAAATTGAAAATCATCAATTAAAGAAAAGGTTTTCTCACACAATAAAAGCTGGGTGTGCTGTGGAAATGAAGAAACAAAGAGGATTAAGGGAGGGAACAGAAAATAATTGGAATAAAAATCCTTCAAAAACAGATGTTGCCAAACAATCTTTTGTATACAAAAATAAAGCAAATGTGCATGTACAGCCATCCACACACACCATAAATCCCATATTTGGCTGAGCACATCTGGGATGCCCAGGATGGATCCTGGGAGCACATTTGGGGTGCCCAGGGTGGATTCTGGGGACACATCTGGGATGCTCAGGATGGATCCCGCTGGCACATTTGGGATGCTCAGGAGGACTGGGGCTGGCACATTTGGGGTGCCCAGGATGGATCCTGGGAGCACATTTGGGACACTCAGGGAAGATCCTGAGAGCACATTCGGGATGCTCAGGATGGATGCCCAGGATGGATCCTGGGAGCTCATTTGGGATGCCCAGGATGGATCCCACTGGTACATTTGGGATGCCCAGGATGGATCCCACTGGCACATTTGGGATGCTCAGGGAAGATCCTGGGAGCACATTTGGGGTGCTCAGGATGGATCCTGGGAGCACATTTGGGGTGTCCAGGAGGACTGAACACTGTCCTGTGCCCAGCCAGGGCCGGGGCTGGGCCGTGCTCGGGGTGGCAGCAGCGAGTGACGCCAGCCCCGCTCCCGGAGCAGCGCAGAGCAGCTCGTGTCAGAGCCGGGACCGTTCCCACTGTCACTCTGAAGGTCACAGAGCCTCCTCAGTGAGTTCAGCGCACAGGCAGAGCCGGGGCTGTTCCTCTCCCTGACAGGTCTGAATGCCACCGCCAAGCTGCCATTTGGGGGAATAAAAAAGGAAGGCAAAACAAAAACAAAGCCTCGTCTCCGTCAAGCTGTTCCACGGAGCAGCAGGAGCCTCTCGGTGCAACTGTCATTGTCATCCTCCCCTCCTGACGTGAAAGCCAAGACACTTTTGGAAGAGGAGAAGAAGAAATAAATGAGGATTGCAGCATTTCTTCCTTTCCTCTCCTCCCGTACCTGGAAATTCCCAGAGCCCCGGTGCATCCCTAGAGAGCTGCAGATAAAACAGCGGCAGAGCAGAGGTTCTCACGTCTTTTATCATATTAAAGAGCCTCCTGCTGGCTCCTTAATTCCAGCCGCACTGGAAACACAAAGCTTGACAAATATCAAGAGGTTTTCCTTGATCAAATGGTTCCCAGTTCTGCAAATAACAATAATGGGGGAAAAACAAACAAAACACAAGAATCCTGCCCAGAGGATGTGGGCAAGGACAAAGCACAGCCAACCACTCTCTGAGATCCGTCCTGAACCTCAATTTCCTACAAAAACGAGGATTTATCCACTTTCAACCAACTCCCTGCGATGCACACACAGCTTCCCATCACCGAGCTGCCTGCAGACCCAAATCTGAGATACCCAAGGATGGCTTTCATGTCACAAAGGAGTGAAATTCCTCAAAACCACTTCTCAAACAGTTCCAAATGCCCAGCAGTGAATAATCCATCGATGCTCTGAATGAGCCCAGCCATAACCAGCCTGTCCATGGGGTTACAGGACAGGAACTCACTCCCTGCTCCCCCTCTCTCTCCCTCTCTGCCTCCCTAAAACAAACCAGCCAAGAGATTCAAGCAGGAATTTTTGATCCAGATAATCCAAATTACCTAATCCCAGCTGAATCTTTGCAGTAAAGACAACAGGAGGCACCAGGGGCACCGCAGCCGCCAGGGTGACACCCACGGAGGCAGGGACTGAGCCTCGGTCTCAGAGGGTTTGGTACGAACCAGAACCCAGCCAAGATGTTCCTTCTCCCCTCACAGGCTCCTTCACGCAGGACGGAGCAAAATCAGCACGAAAACTGATGAAAATGACCAAGAGCTTCACGTTAAAATAAAAGCCAAACTCCTAAACCCTGATACGAGGCAATTCCCCAGGAAATTCCAACTCCATGCCCTTCCAGGGGTGTTCTGACTTCCAAACAAAACCCCAAAGAGCAGCCTGCACATGGGCAGGATGACACAAATTGCACAGCTGAACCTGCAGTTAACTACAGGCATGGAAGGGATCTTTTAAAACATCAAATTCTGTTATTTGCCTTTTAAAATACCATGATTCTGTTATTTATTTGCCTCTCAGTAATTCCGTTTGTTTGTGGGAAAACACCACTGGGGTAGGGAGAGCAGCTCAGAGGGACCTTCAGAGAGAGCAGCTTCAGCCACATCCTGGGAAAGTGAGCCACAGATGGAATCTCCTCACGGGCAGGGAAACTCCTGGTCTGCAGGGGGATCGATGCAAAAGGAACCACTTTGGGCTTAGGAGCAGCGTTTCTGTGTTTCCACTGAGGTGGAGCCAGCACCTGATTTATCAGGACACTCTGACTCCACATGAAAATGAACGGAGCCAGGAAAGCATAAAGGTGAAATGTTAAACCTTGGAATTTCTCAAACCCATCCTGAGCTGAGCAGTCGGGATTGGATGTGGAAAGCAGCAACAGAGAAGGGAACTTGGCTAAAGCTGAGAGCGAGAACAGGAAAGCCTCAGTGGCAGTAACACAAACTGCACCCAAATCCAAGTGGCAGCAATGAGGAGTAAAAATCACGGAATGGTTTGGTTGGCAGGGATTTTAAAGGTGTCCCACTGCACCCCTGCCATGGCAGGGACACCTCCCACTGTCCCAGGCTGCTCCAGCCTGGCCTGGGACACTGCCAGGGGTGGAAGCTGCCCTCAGGTTTACTCTGAATCCCACAGGAAAATGAGAGCAAAGTTTCACCTGAGACCAAAGGAACCTGTTCACTGTTAGAGCATCCAGGGGAGGCCCACAGACCCTTCAGCTCACCCTGAGGAGGGCTCTGCCAAGGAAATGGCACCAAACCCGCTCTGCAAACGCCATTTCCCACTAAGGTAACACCAAACCCAGGCCAAGGAGTGACTGAGGAGTGACGCAGTGACTGTGTGCAGGTGACACTCGGCACATACCCAGCAGGGAGGCGGGAGAGGCTCCAGGAGCAGCTCCTGCTGCAGGCAGCAGCCCCTCCTCCAGCGAGGGGAACTCGGACAGGTCCATCCGGCCTCTGCCCAGACCCAGCTCAGTGCCGGAGCCGCCGCTCTCCGGCCTCGCCGGCAGCCGGAACCATGGCCCCTGCGGAGAAACAGCACGCTGGAGTCAGGGGAGAGGCACCAGGCTGGAACGGGGCAGTCACTGATCCTGAGCTGGATCTCCTGCACAAACACTATGGCATATTTCCTACAAACACTATTCTATATTCCCTATACAAACACTATTCTATATTTCCTACAAACACTATTCTATATTCCCTATACAAACACTATTCTATATTTCCTACAAACACTATTCTATATTCCCTATACAAACACTATTCTACATTTCCCATACAGACACCATTACATATTTCCTATACAAACACTATTCTATATTTCCTACAAACACTATTCTATATTCCCTATACAAACACTATTCTATATTTCCTACAAACACTATTCTATATTCCCTATACAAACACTATTCTATATTTCCTACAAACACTATTCTATATTCCCTATACAAACACTATTCTATATTTCCTACAAACACTATTCTATATTCCCTATACAAACACTATTCTACATTTCCCATACAGACACCATTACATATTTCCTATACAAACACTATCCTGTATTTCCTACAAACACTACTCTATATTCCCTACAAACACCATTCTATATTTGTTATACATTTCCCATACAAACACTGTTACAGATTTCCTACACAAACACTCTTCTATATTTCCTGTAAAAATATTATGTATTTCCTATACAAACACTATCCTGTATTTCCTACAAACACTACTCTATATTCCCTACAAACACCATTCTATATTTCCTACAAACACTATTACATATTTCCCATACAAACACTATTCTATATTTCCCATACAAACACTATCCTGTATTTCCTACAAACACCATTCTATATTTCCTACAAACACTATTCTATATTTCCCATACAAACACTATTCCATATCTCCTGCACAAACACTATCCTGCATTTCCCATACAAACACCATTCTATATTTCCCATACAAACACTGTTATACATTTCCCATACAAACACTGTTACAGATTTCCTACACAAACACTCTTCTATATTTCCTGTAAAAATATTATGTATTTCCTATACAAACACTATCCTGTATTTCCTACAAACACTACTCTATATTCCCTACAAACACCATTCTATATTTCCTACAAACACTATTACATATTTCCCATACAAACACTATTCTATATTTCCCATACAAACACTATCCTGTATTTCCTACAAACACCATTCTATATTTCCTACAAACACTATTCTATATTTCCCATACAAACACTATTCCACATTTCCCGTGGAAACACCATTCTATATTTCCTACAAACACAATTCTACAGTTCCCATACAAACACTATTCTGTATTTCCTATACACTGTTATATATTTCCCATACAGACACTATTCTATATTTCCTACACAAACACCATTCTATATTTCCTACAAACACTATCCTGTATTTCCTACAAACACCATTCCATATTTCCCATACAAACACTATCCTATATTTCCTACATAAACACCATTCCATATTTCCCATACAAACACTATCCTGTATTTCCTACAAACACCATTCTATATTTCCTACAAACACCATTCTATATTTCCCATAGAAACACTATTAGATATTTCCTATACAAACACTATCCTGTATTTCCTACATAAATACCATTCCATATTTCCCATACAAACACTATCTTGTATTTCCCATACAAACACCATTCCATATTTCCCATACAAACACCATTCCATATTTCCCATACAAACACTATCCTATATTTCCCATACAAACACCATTCCATATTTCCCATACAAACACTATCCTATATTTCCTATACAAACACATTTCTATATTTCCCATACAAACACTACTATGTATTTCCTATACACACACTCAGCTTTGGATGTGAAATAATCATGATTCATTACCAAAAGCAGGGAAGTGTCCCAGCGAGCTGACAGAAGCACAGCACCGTCCCTGCTGAGGCTCTCCTGCCTTTGGAGACACCACCGGGGTGTTAAAGCTCCTCTCCACAGCAGAATGTCGCCGTAGGAGCCAGAACTTTTGCACAACCCTTTGGAAACCCAATTTTTTCATTCAGCTCAGCCTTTTGCAAGCACCTGTGAGCTGATGGGATTCTCAGAGCAGCTCAGTGTTTGGCAGCAGGTCCAGCAGGTCTCCTGTGACTGCAGGGCAGTGCCAGGCCTGGATCACACCGATGAAGCAGCTCCTGCTAATTGCAATCACGTCATTAACCCTGACCCCGCGCCAGAGCGGCGCAGTACACACCTGGGCGGCAGCAGATTCCGGAGGGCTGGCTGCTCCCAGCGACATTCCAGGGCTGGCTGCTCCCAGGGACATCCCGGATTCCCGGGTTCGGCTCAGGGACTCTTCCTCCCTCCAGGCGGGGCAGGGGACAGCGGTGGCACTGGGCTAAAAGAGAATATCTGCTGGTTAAAAACCCAGGTTATTGCTCTGTGTTTCAGTGTGTGTTTATTTACTTCACGGACAATGAAATACAGAAATACTCAGGTCAGCCCCAACAGGAAAAGTTGTGCCCCCGTATTTGTAGGCAGTGCCTTAAATCTCATTAAAACTCCCCAAACTTTACTAAAAGGAGCAGAATCCTTTCCCACGTTAGCTCCCAAACACCCATGAGCATCACTCTGTGCACAGCAGCCAATCGTTTTCCAGGGCTGGAAATTTCCCCTTCCCAAATCCACGTCAATCCCAGTTTTGGTACAAACTCAAAGTTCAGCACCTTGACCACGGTCAGCATTTGTCCTGTCTGGTTTACCACCAGTGCTCGGTGGGGGTTTCTGACAGCATTTTTAAAATGTATTTTTAATATTTCCATATTATTTCACTAAAAACAGGATTTTACTTCTATTAACGTTTTAAACTCTATTTTAAAAGGCAACTTATGTAAATATCTTCCAAAAAAAAAAAAAATCTAGGCTGATTTCTAGATTAAAATTTAGCAATTGACACGAAATTGGATTGCTGCCTGGAAAAGCAGCTGTAGCAGTTTCTCCCAGAGGAAGCTGCTCCTGAACTGGGTGAAATTCCCCTCTGGAAGGGCCTTTCCCAGCCAGAGGCAGCCAGGTGCACGCACACGGATGATCCTGGGGAAACTGCAGCTCTGGGACACACAAATGTCACAGGAATGGAGCTGTCAGGCCAAAAACCCCGGAGAATGTCGGGGGGATGAAGTGGGAATGACGTGGGAACAGCAGAAGGAAAAGGTCCCGGACAGAGCAGGAATTCCCAGAATGAATGGGAGAAATCCAGAACACGGAGCTGTTCCAAGGGAAATTAAACCTAAATTCAGCATTCCAGATCGTTCTCCTGCGATGGGAACGCTCCCTCCCAGGTGAGCTGAACTCTCACCTGGATTCCGCTCCACCCTGATGCTCTACCCAGCTGGAGGGATGTGACTAAAAGCTGAAATGTTTTAAATTCTATCGCAAAACTGCTCGTCCATGTCGTAACTTCAGCAAGGTGAGCTCACTCTCGACCATTTATTAATGCAATTTTTTTTCAATACATAAAATCTAAAAAAATTTCAATACATCAATTCTAAGAAATTTTAAAAAAATAAATTACAGCCATCACAAATGGATCTCTACCCATCTCCCTTGCTCCTTTCTCTGCACGTTTCAGTGCACCTGGTGCTGAAAAATGTGATCAAAACCATCATCTGAACAGGTTTCTTCTGCCCGTGGCTTCGTATTTTAATCTTTCGTCAAAATATTTTATTATAGAATGAAAAATAATAGCAGTGTGAGAAACTGCCCCGTGCTGGCACCGGGTGTGCCAGGGTTCAGAACCAGGCAGGTGCCAGCAGAATTAATTACTAAATGAGTGTAATCACCTCTGAGGGCTCCCAGATAATTTAAATGGAATGAAGAAAATTTAACGGCGTTTTTCTTCCTGAAACTCAACCCGTCGGTTTGGCTGCTCAACACATCGAGAGGGGTAAAGACAAAAATAAAGCTGAACAACCAGAGCCACCCCCACAGCGCCGTGCAGCGCCATGAATCGAGGAGCAGGAAAGGCAGCTCGGAACTCAGGCTGCAGCTCGTGGAAGGAAATACGAATGTCACCCAGTTCTGAGCCGCTTTCACCACCCAGGTGAGCTCTCCTCGCGTTATTCTGCCCCACAGACCTCTGAGAACATCCCACAGCAGAACACAGGAACAAAGTCAAAATCTAGGCAGGTATGGGAAAGAGAGCTCCCCGGATAACTGATCCTGACTGCCTGGTCTTCCCAGGACATCAGAAATACGCTCGGATTTCTCCCAAACACACGGAGCCCAACCACAACCCAGCACCGCCAGACCCACCACCAAACCACGTCCCCGAGTGTCACAACCACACGTTTTCTAAACACTTCCAGGGATTATGAGTCCACCAGTCCCTGGGCAGACTGTTCCGGTGCCTGCCCACCCTTTCAGGGATGAAATTTTCCCAAATATCCAATCTGAACCTCCCCTGGCACACCCTGGGACTGTTCCCTCTTGTGCTGGTGTTTGCTACCCAGGATGCTCTAAAAGCCTCTGCTTTCCACGTGTCCATTTTGTTCAAACTGAACGTGGCAGTGATTTTAAACCATATAAACTGTCACAAATCCCAGCTAAATGACACTTCCCAGCCTGTCCAGGCGCTGTCCCCAGCGCGGGAAGCCTCTGGAAGGAGGGGCAGGAGCAGCGAGAGCCTGGGGCCACTGGAAACTTCCCACAGGGCAGGAACAGACCTGGAAAACAGGAACAGATCCACCTGCAAAGCCCCGGGATGGGCTCCTGTGCCCTGGGACTGAAGCAATGGCTCTGGGACACCCAGGTCATGCTGTGTGACACCAGCCTGCTCCTTCACAGAGCCCTTCCAGCTCGGAAGGAGCAGCGAGGAAAAGCGAAGCAGCTCCCATGCAAAAGCTCTTCCGAGGGCACACAGGGACTCCCGGCTCCCTCAGCGCCACCTCAATGTGCCTGCAATCCACACCAACCCGGCAGTTTCACTTCTCCTGGCTTTACAGCCCATATCCACCCTGCTACGTGAGTGAAAAAGCGTTCATTAAAAAATCAAAGTCTCATCCAACCGCAGAATGAGGTTTTACATCTTTTTTCTTGGCCGGAAGCCCAGAGGCACAAATTGGATAAAAATCATTAGCATTAAAGTCCAGCTACTGAAATGAATAAAAACTCCCACAGTCTGCAAACAGTTCAGCACCAAAGCTCATCCGTGAACACGCCAGCGAATAACACAGATTGCAAAGAGAGTCAGAGAAACTGTAACGATGATTTGGTGCTGTCAGAAATGAGAAACACAAATGACTGAAGCTGCGCCTCGTTCTTCCAGCCGGGACTGGTGTGCCAGGAGTGCTCTGCAGACCCACACCACTCCCTCTTGCCGTGGAGGCACCAGATCAAGTGCTTGGAATCCCTTAAAAACAGAAGTTACCCCTGAGGAGGTCCTGACACCACCACATTTATGGAGTGGCCAAAACCAAGGGGGAAATTCAGCACTGCAGGGCAGTGTGGGCACTGTCAGACAACGTGGGCACTGTCACATCCCTGGCTGGGCACTGTCACCCCCTCAGTGCCCACACCACAGGTTTATTCAGGCCATCACAAGGTACCTGAGCTTTGCAGGACCAACCTGTGACTGTTCCCAAGGACTCAGGCTCTGCCCCGTCTGGGGACCCAGCCCAGCACTTCACCGCCCTCCTCCTAAAGGCTGATTTCCCTGGCTCCAGCTGGAATTTCTCCTGCTCTGACACCTCCCCTGCAGTTTATCCCACTACTGTGCACTCCAGGAGCCTTCCCCAGAGCCCTGTTCCAGCAGGGAAGCACCACTGCCTCCTCCTCACCTTCCTCCTCCTCCCCAGCCTGGACAGACCTCGGGTGCTCTGTGCCTCCCCCGACTGCCTTGGTGACCTTTCCACCAGGCTCGGGCGCTCATTCCTTTATCTTTTCCACCACTGAAATAAAAGGTGCCTCTTGCAGCAGGCACCTTAGCTTGTTATTCCCACTCACCTTGCAAAACAAAAAAGTAGAAAGGAAAATTTCAAGGAATGAGGGACATTCTGCAATGCAGCCATCAGTTTGCAGCATTTAAGAATGAAAACCAGGAATCTGATCCTCCTGGGTCCTGTTTGTGACACTCGAGTTTAGCTAAATGTAGAATCAAAGATTTGGTAGGGCAGGGCTTAAATCATCCTCAGCATCAAGAATAAACTGAAGAGGAAATGGACAAAGTTAACAAAGCTAGAAGTGGTACAAACAAGAAAAGGTCTCATTATGTGGGGGACAGAATTTCCCCCACTGTGACACTCTGGTGACCAGAAAACCTTTAAATTACCATAAACGGGGACTTAGGCTGGGACAGCGCTGCTGTTGGGATCCCAGAGCTCAGCGCTGCTGTCGGGATCCCAGAGCTCAGCCCCGGCCGGGATCCCAGAGCTCAGCTCCAGTTGGGATCCCAGAGCTCAGCGC
>VYZT01036594.1:0-29715 GCA_013400735.1 Pomatostomus ruficeps
AGATCCGTGTCCGCGGAGGGGCTCGGCGGTGACGGGGCTGGGGGTGCCCCGGCAGGGCCAGGCGGGCCCGTTCTGCGCGAAATAACAAAAACTGACGATAAAAGTCCAGGTGGGCACTCCGAGGAATGTGCTGACCTTGCTTGCAGGGTAGAAATGCTGTAATCTTAACGGCGGAGTGCGAGCCAGGAATGTGAGCGGAGCTGCTTGGGGAGGTGTCTCCCATCAGAAGGTGTTTCTTTACAGACCCTGAAAACCGGGCCAGATTTGATAAAGCTGTGAAGTCTTTTTTGAGCCCAGAATGGAAATTCACTTTGTCCCCAGCAGGTCTGTGATGAAACACTGCAGTAGTCATAGCCCAGAATCCAGGTTTTCCATGCATCAATCAAGCTAATAAATGACAATATTTTGATAAGTGCTAAATAAATATTCTGGATTGTGGCAGTAGAAGACCGAAATGTCTATATTTTGAAAGTTTCCTGTTCTGGTTAAACTTCCAAGATCAGTTCTGGTATTATCTAATGTAATCTTTGCCGAGTCAAAATGCTTTTTATTGTACCTCCATTTTATGGTCCATATAACAGGGAAAGGTGTTTTGTGTGTCTCTGGAATGATGGGATTTAACTATTAACTTGATCAGTGTCAGGAAAGCAAAACACTTTCAAAATTCAGAATACTCTGTAGTACAAAATACACATTTCTCTCTGACATGAGTCCCTTTGCTTTTCAGAGGTGATGTTTCTGTGAGGTAATGAGAATTCAGCCACTGTAGTATCTGTTATCATTTATCTTTAGGAAAAGGCAAAACTTCTGAGAAGTCAGCCTGCTCAGATTGTGGAACCCAAAGGCCTTCTCTATGTCCAGCAGAGAGAGTTTGCAGTGACTACCCCTAAAGATGGTGTGTAGGAACATAAACATTTCTTCTTGTACTGAAGCAGTGATTGTGAGAGCTGAGTTCTTACAGTGCTTTTCCTTCTTTAAAATAGGTTCTGTTTCCATTCTTGGATCAGATGATGCCACTACCTGCCACATAGTTGTGCTCCGACACACAGGTATCTCTAAAGGATGTTCAGAGCAAAGCCTGTACCCCTGAAGTAAGGAATTCTTACTGGTTTATGTGGCATTAATAAAATTACTGCAATTACATTCATATAAACCTGGATCCCCAAAAGCCACGTAATGTGTTGACTCGTTCAGAGAGTTGGTGGGTTTAGTGTGAGAGCTTCAGTGTTCTCCTTGCTCAGTGAGCAGATTTTAACTTGCTCTGCACCTGTGGCCAGCAGCAGTGGCATTGCAGCCCTGGGCTGTGTCCAGAGTCTGGCAACGCAGGATTTGGACATTGCAGACGTAGAATTTGTGGGAAGATCTCACTGTGTGCCTGGATTTCTGCACTGGAGACATTGCCTGCACCTGTTGAGAGGGTGCTTGTACCCTGTGCCCCTCACACGAGCTGTGCTGGTTTGGCCATGGCCCTCGCAGAGGTTGTTGCCTCAGCTCCTGAGTCATGGCCACTGCTGGAGACCACTGTGCTGAGGGGAAGCGGGGCAGTGAGGGGCAGCTGGCCCTGCAGCAGTGGGGACTGGACTGCCACTGTCAGTGCCAGTCCCTGAGCCCCTGTTCTGTGCCCTCCCCAGGCAGCGGAGCCACGTGCCTGACACACTGCGACGGCTCGGACACGGAGGCCGAGGTGTCGCTCATCATGAGCGCAGTGAAGTCCTTCTCGAACTCCACGGGCTGTGGCAGGTCAGCTCTGCTCCTTCCTTGTGTTCTGCTTCTCCCAAAGGCTGCTGCAGCTTGTGCGCTAGGGAGTTGTGAGCTGATTGTGTGGGGTTCAGACAAGGGAATTGTGCAGGAAATACCCCTTGATCAGCAGCCGCATGTAAAGTGAAAATTATTTCCTTGATGATGATTTTGGGGCTATTTTTAGCAGTCATTTAAAGCACGGTTCTGTCCTGAAGAGTGTCTCTGTAAAATGCCACCATGAGGTTTGTGTTTACTGGTTCCCATTTAACTTTTGTTCCAGATTTGCAAAATTTTCCATATAGCTGGTTTTTGGTTTATATTATATTTTTCCCTTCAGAGTGCTGACTTTGTAAATTCTTTTCAGCATCTGACAATCCATTAGGGGTTTTTCTCAGTCCACATAAAAAAAAAAAAAAGGGCGTAGGGGACGGGACAGTGAGTAAAAAGCTCTGAAACAGAAATTAGCAGGCTTTTTTCTGGATATGGAGGTCTTTGTCCTCATGGTTTGTAAGGACTTGTCTTTACATAGACACTGCTTGGAGAAGAACCCTGCTGCATGGTCCAGAATAGTTGTGAGGAGGTCATGGGAACAAGAATCTTCACATTTAATTAACCCTTTGTTGGGAAACTGAAAGGTGATTACAAAGTTCAGTCCAACGCAGAGGTGCTGGTCATCAGAGATACCCCTGGGATAGAATTGCATGTATTTAATGCCTCTTCGGGCTTTTTCCTGTGCCATTTCCTGGGTGATCCCTGAAGTTTTCAGGATGGAATTACCATAACTTGCTATGTAATGCAAACCAGCTTGGTGCATGTGATTGTAGTAAGTGAGGCTTCTCTAATGATTGCTTTGCAATTTGGGCTGGGGATTATTTTGTAAAGCTATCCATTTTGAGATGTCTTTTTAATTGCTGTTTCCTGTTATTCCATCTCTGTTAGGCTGGAAGTGCACCTAGTTGGAGGTTTCAATGATGATAGGCAGTTATCACAAAAACTTACTAATCAGCTTCTTAGTAAGTTCACGTTTTTTCCACTCTCATGTCCAAAAAATAAAAAAAAAGTTCTGGCTGGATTTGGGTAGTTTGTTTGTAATCTGAGTCCACAGTTATTTACTGGAAAGAAGTGTGGATTCACTTGGAAGGGTCTTTTTCTCTACCTGAGAACTTGGTGTGGAGAGGGGCTGGACTGCTGGGGCTTGCCCATGGCCAGTGCCTGGGCCGCAGGGTCTGATCCTATCACTTCTCCCTGGCTCATCCTTGGGAGTGGAGAGGTGGATGCAGTTCAGCTGGGCTTTGATTCCTGGCTTGGTTCCTGCTCATCTGCTGTGGGATCTTGGGCAAGTGTTGTCACTCTCCAGATCCGTACATGTAGATGACTTCATTGGTTACCATTCACTTCATACCTTAATGGGATGAGGTAAAATTTAATTACTGTTTGGAACTGTCTAATGAAAACATCAGGTGTGTTTATAAAATCCATAGTCCAGAGGAGTGATGGCAGTGCTTTACTAACAATTGGAAATGTAAAGTACCTGCTTACCTGGAAGTGCTCTGGCTTGTGCTGAGCACTTTCTCAGTGTGGAGAGACCTCTGCCCCACTGGAATGGGGAGGGGCAGGGGTGGGGCAGCTGTCAGGGTTGGAGGGAGGTGTTTGAGGGGGTAAACAAAAAAGGAAAACCAAAGGCCCCGGGCTGCAGCCTTGTGGCTGTGACACCTGATGTGTGTTACATGTCATGTGAGAATTCTGTACAGAATAAAGTATTTTGTTTAACTTACTTTAACCTTCTGATTTTCATGCATCAAGGTACAATTTGCATCAATAATGCTGTATTGCTATCAGAACTTCAAAGAAAAGAGGGGTTTTTTTTCTGGTGTTTGGGATGGTGAAAGGCAGAACTACTTTACAGTTAATAAAAGACTGGGTTTGTTCACAATATATGTAACATTTTAGAAAAAAAGTTTACATGTAAGCTGCTAAATATATAGTAGACTAAAGCAGACCTGGTGTGATGCCAGAGCTAAACCAGTGTCAGTAGAAGGAGTAAGTGTCAGAGCCCTCTTTTAGCAGATTTTTGCTGTTATGAATGGCCCTGTCTGTAAATTCCTGTTAGTTTGAAGCAAATCTACTGTTTGCTGTGCTGCCCTGCCTAGGGCAGGGGTTTAGGTGTGTGCCCCTTGCCCCCAGACAGCAGTGCCCTGCCACCACTCACTGACACTGCTGCTGTCCTTGTCACGCAGGAGCCTTCGATCTCCAGCCAGAGGACATTCATTTAGTGACCTTCTGCGTAACAGGTAAGAAAATGTTCCTGAAATCACAGGGCAGGGGGCTTTTCACACATGCCTTTTTCTCTGTCCTGTAAGGAAGAACAGCTCAAGTCCTCCATAAAGATGAGTAAGTTTCAGTTTTACTGCTGGGGCGTGTGTGGTGATGTCAGAGAGTCAGTGCAGGGGGGATTCTCTCCTTACCAAGTGCTGCGGCGCTGCAACCAGCTCGTGATCATGGCCAGGTTGTTTTGGCACATTTATCCCAAGGAACAGGCTCTGTACCTGTGGATATCTTACAATTGAGAAAGGCAGTTAGGGACCTTTGCTCTGCTGGGCTGCTGGACCTGCCTCCCTGCAGTGAATTCATAAACTTCAGTTAGTTCATATTGTGTGGTGTCACATGGAGGAGTAATTTCCCTTTTTTGGTATCATGTTGAGGTCACATTCCATCCTCTTTCCATGTCGGAGGTGTTGGTGACTCACAGCTTTGAAACTTGGCATCACAGTTGTTTTGCATTGTTTTTTTCCTGTAAATTGTCCATGCAGGAGGAGGGGCAGTTGGCTGGAGCTGGCTGTTCTGTTACGAAATAACTCCAGGTCCCACATGTGTTGTTATTGACCTCTACCTTCTCTTCTATATTTCTTTCAGGCTTCCTTGTTTTTTTCTGTCTTTATGCAACATCAGATCTATTGCTCTCCAGTAATATACAATTAAATAAATGCTGCTCAGATTAAAATCCAAAGCCCTGCAAGTTTGACTTCTTTTTTTTTTCCTTACAGAACTAAATGACAGAGAAGAACAGGATATTCACTTTCCAATCATTTATGGAATAGGTGAGTTAGTTAAATTAGAATTGAATTTTTTCTTGGTAACTGGATTGCTTTTCAGATTCCAGTAGAAAATAGGCTGCTTGTAATGACTGAGTGAAGTCCACCCAAAAAGTTCCATGCTGCTGTCAGAGGTGTAGGTAAAAATACTTGTAGTGCCACTGCTGGGGAGAAGCACACATGGAAGAGGCCATATACAAAGGCAAACAGATTTTTTTTGCTTTAACTGCACTTAAAATTTCATCAGCATCAAGCTACTGCACTAAATTTATGCTTCGAATTTAACCTTCTTCTCTTTGATTACTCATTGTTTTTTCTAATTAGTTCACTCATCTCTGGAATATTGAAATGCTGCCAAAGGAAACAAAGTGGAAATGTGCTGTCACAGGCTCAGGGTCTGAGAAATAGAAGTGTGTGATTGGTTCTGCAGTTCTGCGGCACAGCTGTGTTGGGGACACAGTCATTGTAAAGAAGTGCCTTGAAACAATTAATTCTTACTGTATTTAATCTCTCTTTCCTGCCAGCTGTGAATGTTAAAACAGCAGAGATTTTCCATGCCACCTTCCCAGAAAAAGGGCCGGATGAGGATTTGCGTTCAGCCCATGTTTTAACAGGAGCACCAGTGAGTAAAAGTAACGGGGAAAACAGGGAGATCAGTTACGGGCAATGAAACATCCAAAGTTTGAGGAAAAAAATCCTGTGGTGGCTCTGTCTCTTTGTGTTCGGGGTTTGCTGTTACTATTTCACTTGTGTTTGTGGGAGTAGCTGGGGAATGTAAATGCAGTGGGAGGGACGCAAGGCCGAGCTGGCCCCGTGGGTCTGGGACAGACCAGGCTGAGGGGCTTTGCTCCTTTCTGGGTGAGCCCTGGCTGCCTCTCCAGCCTCCCTGTGCTGTTGCAGCTCACCAACATCTACGACGCAAAGACGGAACAGCTCCGGATTGGGCCTTATTTCTGGGGGCCTTTCCCACATGTGGATTTCTGGTTGGAACAAGATGATGCACAGATTCTACAGGTACCTGTAACAAACTCTTTTTTTGCCTTCTAGCGGAATAGGGAGATGGGGGGTGTAGTCTGTCAAAACTTTTTCCAGTGCACTGCTGTCCCTAGGAGGGTGTGGAATAACCTTCTGGAAGGGCAGGATAACTGAGAACATTGTATTCTGAATGTCAAGCAGCTCTCGCTCCCGTCTTCTTTTTCAGAACCTTTCCACGTCACCCCTGGCTGAGCCACCCCACTTTGTTTCGCACATTAGATCCACGTTAACATTTCTGAAAGAACATCCCTTCCCATCTCGGTCCCTGTTCCCTGACAGGAAACCTCGCATCTACAAGAAAAATGAAGAAGGGTTGTGGGAACAGGTTTGTTCTGACAAAATCTGACCTGGAACCAACTCCCACAACTGCTTTAGGGAAGTACAATCTTGCAAGAAGAGCAATTTGTTGCAAATAGCGTATTGCTGGTCACAAATACCATTGTTCCTGTGCTTTTCAAAATAAAATATTTTGATAGAAGTAACTTGCTTTTTCAGCATTACTTACGTAGAAATGAGGGTTTCTTTGAAGTAAGAATTTGGCTCTGTTTAGATTCTGTTGCTCCAGTGCAGTAATTTGATGGGCACAGGTAGAGAGTTGGCAATGCTGGAGCCTGCCAAGGTGAGTCACTGCCCCGGTGTGCACTTCATTAAATGATTTTGCACTTGCAGGGAAAGAAAGAGCTTGCTGGAATGTAGGGAAGTGTCCTTCAACAATAACTTAATTCCAGAGTAATAATTTGAAGAATCTTTATTGAAACATTCAGGTAAGTATTTAAAGAATGAAGCTCATTCCAACAAAACTACTGATTTAACATTTCCAAATATAAAAACATTAAAAATTAATCTTTGTGGAGATAACTCTTATCCCCAACAAATTACTCTTATTAACATACTTCATTGCACCAAAGAAACCAAGGAGGAAGACTAGTCAACTTAATTGCTTTTGCACTTTGGAAAAAATTGCACTGATTTACATAAATTACCCCAGCAAAATTAACCTTGTTCATGGCATCCCAGCACTGCAGGCGTGAGAAGCTGAGAGTCAAATCAGGTGCCAGTACAATTCAAACCCCTCACATTTTGCAGATCATCAAACTAAGTCCCACTACCACTACAGTCATCATGGTGTTAAGGGCTACCTGTGGGGGAAAGGGAGGGAGGAAAAAACCCAAATGGAGCAAACTGCAGTACTTGTATCCAGGTCTAGAGGGAGGGGAGGGATGTATCACCATCAGGTAACTCGGGGAAAGCAAGTGTTGCCAAAGATGGCTGTTCCACAAGAGGCTCTGAAAATTTGCAGTAAAGTGAGCAAGATGATTTAGGGGAAAAACACATTGGAATTTGATTTATTCAAAGCTTTGCTTGTGCATTAAGTAGCCCCAGACACTCTGAAGTTGTGCTGTACTGTAAATAACCTAAATAATTTCTTCTGAGTCTGTACAATTCCTACCATAGGCAAGTTACTGTTATTCAAAAAATAAGTGTCGAAACCATCACAAATGTATTGGTTTTTCAAGCTTTACTACAACTATCTTTAAAAATACACAACAGAAAGAACTCCAGTTACACTGCATGAACATGTTCAGTATTTGGTGTGTGGATGCCGTGCAAAGGAAAGTAACGGTGCCTTGTGCTCCTTCCCGGGGCAGGAGCAGGAAGCTGGCCAGGCATGCAGAGACACTATTGCTTTCTAGAAGGCTGAAAACTCAGTCCCCACCATAGCCAGGGCCGGGGCTGCAGGGGTGGAGTGGCAGAAGAGCAGGAACAAAGGGCTGATGGATGGCCCAGTGCTCCGCAGGGCACCTGTCCCTCCCTAGTGCCCACCACCCCACAGCTCCTGGGCAGGGTGTGGGTAAGGTAACAGAAAAGAAGCAACACAGAACTTGGGTGACCTCAGGAGATATTTTGCAGGAGAGGCTAAACTGAATTTTAACTACTAAAAAGGTGAACAACTGGCAGTTATTTGGTTTTTATAAAGTATAGTAACATAATTTTATAATGATTGGGTGCAGCTGTATTTTTCATCGTGTGCAAGGCTGAGTGGTTAGCAGCTGTTGGCATGCGTGGATTCCTGCAGGAAGGGTAACTGCCAAGTGTTTTTACAAACGTTCATGAGCACTAATTAAATTTCACTATAACTTTGGTGACACCGAGATGGAGAGGATTAAAGCAACCGTAACAAGTGTACAATGAGACAAATCTCTGTCCCGGGGGAGGGAATTGATATTTGTGCAAAATCCCAGTTAATAAGTTACAGTAGTTATTACTGTACTGTGTGTGGCACTGTTCAATGCACCATTACCACCCTGCCTGCCTGGGCACGGGCTTCCTCGGCACAGTCTGAAATCCACACTCTGGATTTTACCTTTGACTTGCTTGGTCCTCTACCTGGGTGCAGTCTGGTGGCGATTTGTCACTGTGAATGTCCTCAGTGTCTGTCTGTGCCTGCGCCACCTCGTTCTGCTCCTCTGCTTTTTCCATCTCCAAAGGTCCTTGCTCTTGGCCAGGGGAGAGACTTGGGGGTCTCTGATCAATCTTCTCCAGGTCATCACAGTGGCTGATGGAACTGGTCTCACTGAACCCATCAGAGCTTCTTAGAGACCTTTTGAAAGCTTTCTGACCTGTGAAGTGTTTGAAGCACACAGTACCCATGAAGGCAGCGCATACAAAAAGTGGTGTGCACAAGTTCAGTTTCCAAAGGAAATACTGGAATTTTGTAACAGCAAAAAAGTAGGTTTTGTTTGTGTGCTACTTTGTACCCCGAACACAGACCCCACTCGCTTGAGTTACAGACAGGTCTGCAAAGTAATAGCACCTGTTACTGTATCCTGTGCATGCAGGGACAGATAACACTGAGCTGAAGCCAAGCTGCCTGCACACAAACTGAAATCTTCATTCCAGGTTAAACAACTGCACTGAAAGTCACAGGCTGGAAACCACCAGCTCAAAAGGTGAGTTAAAACTGGGCTTTCTGCCAGGCAAATCAGCATTAATTACTAATACATCTATGCAGAGAATGCCACAGATTTAACAGATCTTCACTTCACAATGGCTTTGGCCACAAAATGTTTGGTAGCAACAGAAATGCAGTTGCTGAAGTACATGACTACATTTTATTATGCTTTTATTTCAAATACAACTTTTGGCTTGTTTACCTGCTCATTTTTAAAGCTCAATAACTGCATCATATTCCAAAGGAAGATTCCAGACTTCATGGGCAGTTGTCAGTTAATGGGATAACTTCCTGTAGTCCCAGGAAGAATATGTGGGGAGAAAACAGCTTGGGGCAGTGTTCTGTGCCATGTGTACTTTCAGGTTTTTAAGGTGGTAGAAGATGAGCTCTAGTTCCAGATGTTACAAAAGATGGAAAATCATGTGGGTCTTCCTGTGTCATGGAAGTTTTAGAAATTAAACTCAGACACAGAAACTTACCAGGAAGTCTTTGTTTTGCAAGGCTGGAAGTGGGAGTTGGTGGTGGAGTGCTGCCTGTTCCTTGGGCCTTTGATACATACGTAGACTCTGTGGATTCTAGAGAGCCTGCATGTTAGGAAAAAAAAAAAAGGTTGACTAAAGCTTATGTCTGAAAGTGCCGTGCTCGTGAGTTCAAACTGCCATGTGGGGGTAACGCATTTCTGAGAACCCAGGGATGCCAGTGCTGAGACTTCACAAGTGAATCAAAGTTTCCCCTCACTCATTTCACAACACTGCTACAGCCTGTAGCCCCACGTCCTTCCTGCCCTGGGCATGTGACATCTTCCCAGCTGCAACCTATGGAGCAGTGGAAGGGGCATCCAGCCATGCAGGGTCAGCATTCCCAGAGGAATGGGCTGGACTCTGCTCTAAGAACCTACCAGTGGGTGCATCCAGAGTCAAAAAGCCCCTGAGCACAGCAGGAAGTTATCATGGCTTTTTTAACATGATTCAACATGCAGGAACAAAATGTGAACTGTACGAGAGAGGGTAGAGGATTCTTACTGGGTGTTACAGAAACAGTGCAAAGCATGTTCCTGTACATCCTGAGGGTGGATGATATCACTCGTGCTCAAACCAGCACAGAACAGTGCTGCAGGCTCAGTACAGAGCTGAACTGTCCCCATACCAGCGTGACACGGCTGCAGGTGCCCCAGCCCTACCTGCTGTCAGGTTAAACGTCCTTCCCTTGGGCGAGGCTTGGAAGGGAGAGAACCAGTTCAGCACCGAGCCCACCACAGGGATCTGTCGCAGCAGCCCCTGCAAGGCACAAGGCAACACTGGCTGGTGAGGAGAGCGCCCCGGGGTGAGGAGTTACCTCAGGGTACCATAGGGCTGGTGTTTGTGGCCTCACCTCTTCCAGCAGTCGTTCCTCATTTGCTTTCTGAAGCTGGAGCTGTGCTTCCTGTATCCCTTTTCTAACAACTTCAGTCATGTTTTCCAACAGCTAATAAAACCCAGAAATAAGGATATGTATTATTTGGACTTGAAATTGTCTTTTTAGCTTAGGTTTTCAGGATGAAGACAGGGTAGTCAGATATTTTTCTAATTTAAGATTGTCACACACTATCTCTATTTCGTTATGACTATAAATTAAAGAATGTACATGCTGACTGCAGGATTTTTAACATATAAACCCAGAGGAAATAATGTAATTTTAAACAGGAATGGTACTTTTTTTTTTTTTTACACTTAGAAATGAGCCTGTGACCCAAATTCTTTAAAGACCTGCTTAGCATATAAATATTCCTCAGATGAATGTCTGGGAAGAATGTTTAGGTTTATAGAATACATTTGTCTTCCTAGAAACACCCAGGACTTAAATCAGCCTCACAGTAACAAGGTACATGTCAGCGTAGAGGTTCACGTGACTTTTCTGCTTTCATAAACAACTGCCACTGATCCCTGTGGCAGCCCAGGCCAGCACCAGCTGTGTTTCACACTGCAATGGACAGGCAGGTTACTGGGACAGCTGCAAGGGCAAGGAATGAACAAACCCAAGAAGCAACATCTTTGTGCAAGACAAATGCCAATTTCCATATATTAATGTTGGGTTTAATATTGCACAAAGGCACTTCCTCCAAAATGCCAAAAATTTGTGTTACTGTCAGCCAATAAAAGGACAAAGAGGAAGCTCTCCTTTCCCCTGGGGGAGAGGCCAGCCAGGAACTGACCCCCATGGCAGCTCATGCTGGTACTCCCTGGCTACAGGAGGGAGGGCAGTGGGGTGGAATTCAGAGCACCAGGAAGAACTGCTCTGTTTCCTGGCCCAGTCGAGGTGTTGATCTTCAGCTTTGGCCCTGCCTTTCAGTGCCTTACTGCATGTCCTCAGGGCAGCCTGCACTGAGGGGGGTTTTTTCTAAAATCCTCCCTCTTGACCATGTGAGCAGGGCAAGGGGCATTCACAGATGCGTTCTGCTCCCCAGCTTTGGATCCAGCAGTGAAGATCCCCAGAGTTACTGCAGCTGGTTCCAAGGACTGCACCTTTCTGAGTCTTCCACTACTCTGTTCTTCCCTGGAACCTTCAGGATCCGAGGGGCCCAATCCAACATTCAGTTCCAACCTCTCCACTACAACAGTTAAAAAACTGAAGGTGCTCTACAGGTCAAGCATTTCTCATGTCACCCTCCAAGCAGCACAGGGAATCAGGAGTGGGCAGGAAGTCACTGCTAGAAAAAAGTCATTGCCATAATCAACATATTCCCATGAGCAGAAATAGGCAAAGGATTTCTGAAGTTCTATTTATTTTTGAGGTGAGAAAATGAAATGCCCAACACCAGCAGAATGAAGGGACAGATGTAACGCAGGTCACTTAGGAATTCTAATTTAGAGAATGTTTGGAGAACTCTGTTCAGGTAAATGCTTTGACAAATAGAAGTTGCATCATCAGCTTTATTACTTCAATAGGTAATTCGTAATTTTTGAGATTAAGACACCAATTTAAAGTTTTCACACATTTTAGAGCATAATCTTATCTTAAAGCTGGTATATAAAGAATCTCAATCCCACCACATCTAGCAGTGAAGAGAAACACAGCTCACAATCAACCTACACCTTTGCTTTTGTTTTTTGACAGCTTAAAATCTGAATGATAAAATGAGGCTATTTCAGTACTATGAAGGTTTTCATTAGAACTACTGCACACAGGACCATGAACACAAATCCAGACATCCTCACAATATCATAATCCATAATTCTCGGTATGTAGACACAGATTATTCCTTCCACAGTAATTAAAACTGTTCTGGGCAAGCACAACTTTTACTTTCACAATGAACAAAACCATGTCCTGAATCCAATAGGAAAGGGGAGAAAAAAAGGTGCTTCAATGTTTTGTGAGTTATTAATACATACTCTTGAATTTTCTTCAATTTCTCTGCCTGTTGCTGCAATAGTTTCAACCAGCTCTGACACATCCAGATCCTCTGTGACCATGCCAATGTAAACACAGTTCTTCTGCCCTCCGAATTCGGGACCTGGGAGCACAGGGAGAGTCAGGTCTGTGGTGAACAGATGTGCAATTATCCTGCAAGGGCTGCAGCGCTCGTGCTCGTCAACCTGGAAACCCTAGCACACATCCCCCTCCAGGACCTAAGGGCAGCATCTGGGTGGGTACAAATTATGCAGGTCAAGAAAGTTCAGCCCTGGGGGTTTTCAAAGACAGAAAACATAACCTGAGCAAGAAAAACAGTGGATATTTTAAACAGTCAAGGCGTTGTATTATAAATATCAGTGTTCAATATGCTTTAAACTCCTCAACTTTCTGCCATTTACAGATTTCTTGGTTCCACAACCCTAGGGCACTTAATTTTTGACAGCTGATGAGAAAAAGATCAGAGTTCTGAATAAGCAAATTAATACTGTTCCAGCTACCATGTGGCACTGTGTAAATGTGAGTGTTGCTAATTATCATAAAAGCCATCTAATGCCTTAATCGAGCCACAGAGAGCAGTGAAGCCATCAGTGCCACTGGCTTTGGAATGAGATCTGCTTTCCACTAGATCCAGCACTGCTTGAGTTTACACAGAGGAATGCTGCAGCTTTTATTCGTTCTGACAAGGAAACCCTTCTTGGTCGAGTTGCCCATACATCAGTTTTCACAAGGATTTCTGAGAACAGTGCACCTTGCTCACCTGGTGAACACTCCCCAGCTGAAACAGGGGGGAGGAGGAAACAGTTACAGGTGTTCCTTCTGCAATAATCACATGGGCAGCAGTTCATTCTGCATTATAATGACCTATCAAATCACCCTAACTCAGCCAGGAGAATAACTACTAGCTTGAACAGAAGTTCTTTAAATAGTGCAGTTACCCAAGGAAAAAATGAGATCCGACTCCAGTTCATTTAACTTTTTCAGAAGTTCTGTATTGATTTTTTCTAGTTCTTTTTCTTGTTTGTCATCATTCTTCCCATCACTGTGATAGCTGTACCTTCAAACCAAGCCAAGAGAGAGTAATTTCACTTTACAGTACATACAGAAGCACCTACACTTTTAACATGTTTCTACAAATTTCTGTATTTTACAAACAGAAAACCTCAGAACATTACAGCTCCTACCAGCACATTTAATGGCATTTGTCATCAGGGATGTGGGGTGGGCTGAGCTTGCTGCTGCAAACTCAACACAATAGATTTCTGGTTGCTATATTGATTGTACTTGAGCAGTTTTGACTAAGCAGAATCCTTCCCAGAGGATCAAAGGATCAGAACAGACACTTGGAGGGTTTTTTGAAATCTATTCAGCATATCAGTGAGTGCCACTGTAGATAAAAATACAAGTTATGCTTGGCTAAAGACAGTGGGATGCACTTGCTCATTACATATCCCACACACACACTGCCTCCAATGTTACAACTGGTGCCCAAAACAGCTCTTCAGCTTTTCTTAAAGAAATAACCAAAGAAAACAACTTCATAAAGGCAATTTTCTAAAAAGCACTCAAAAGCTTCAACTGGGCGCAAAGCCAGGTAACAATCAGCAAATGAAACATGCAAATCACCACGGAAGAGGCCAGTACTCCTGTCTGCTCAAGCACAGTCTTTGCAAATACAGCCTGAAGAAAATAATTTACCTCACAACACCTAACCCTGGCCAGCCAAGATCTTCAATATACAAGAGGCCAACTGTTCTTCTCACTTCTTGCTCAAATTCCTCTCTCAGCTGCAGTGTGCTTGTCAACACCGGTATCTTCATTTTTAAGCAGTCTACCAACTGATCAATGTCTTGTATTTCAGTTCCTAAAACTGCAGAGCAGATGTGTTAGTGTATGATGAGTGTGATAGACATGACACAGATGTCTGAATTAAGTAATTTGTAAAGGAGCCTCTCTGCAAGTTAATCACAAATATAATTTACTGATAGTACTGAATATCTTGGTCCATATAAGTAGGTTTTTGGTTCAGTATTCATTGATACGTCAAAATGAAAGGAAGTAAGGATTTCATTAAAACCTAATAAAAAGGATTTTCTCATGTTACAAACTAATAAGGATACGTTACAATGCCCTTTTACATTACTTCAGTAGCTAGCACTAAACAAACCCCACAAACATCCTCTTCCCATAGCCCAGCAGGTCATGAATTAGCTACCATGCTGGTTTAAAACAAAACATCACAGCATCGCCAAGTAATTTCATTCTAAAATCTGCTGTTCTGTGTGCACCAGGACCCTCTCTCGTGAGTGTCAGCTGTTCTACAGCCTAAGCCCCTCACCCCACACAAGCCAACAGGAGACACTGAGCATCCCCCTGAGCCCTGCACACTGCTCTGTGCATCTGCAGGGTCTCAGCTAAGAGTACAACACTGCTGGCTTAAACAGGAAATTCAAGACACTTTCCAAAGCACTGATTTTTTTTTATATCCCCCCTCCACCAGTAATTATAGAAAACCCTAAAGGCTTAGTAAATAATTATTCCAGCTAAGTGGCTGTATTTTGAACACAAGCACCATTGCTATGTTGAAACACCTGTGTAGAAAGCTCAGGCATCTGGTGTTAAGCATCTGAGAGAAGGAATTTAACCGCTTTTCCTAATTGAATGCTTTTCCTGGTAAGTTTAAAAAGTGACCAGGAAGTCTTTCTCTGCAGAGGTAGTGAGGCAATGTCACCCACAGCAGCTGGGCTCCCACTAATGCACCCAGTGCTGAGGTGGTTTGGGTTTGTTTATAAGAAAATCCTCCCCACAGGAGAATGTCCTGAGGAGCTTCTTGAGCACCTCTGGTTTTACCCTAGGAGATTGTTGCACCATTCCACAGCAAAGCCCAGCTTGTACAAGGGGCTGACTGGAGCGAGTGTTACCTGCAGAAGTCATCAGGGGGCTGAAGCGCACGCACGTGCCTTCATCCTCCAGCTCCACCACATCGACTCCGCTGGCAGGAACCAGCTGTGCCAGCTGCTCTCCCAACTGCAGGGACAAGGCACAGTTAGGGAATGGACAGAGCACAGCTCCTGCAGGCCCTGCCTCAGGCTCTGCCTCAGCTCAGCAGAACCACATGGACACAGTTTCCTCTCAAAATCAGTTCTTGCACCAAAATACTTCACCCTGCCAGGGTGAGACGACTGAGTTTGACAGATGCTTAAAATCATGAAAATTCAGGATAAGCTGCAAGTGTTGTAAGTCAGGAGTTTCTGCAAAATTGTCACTGCCATGAAGTGTGCCATGATTACTGCACAATAGACCCAAAACAGCCACGTGCTCAGCTGTGCCAGCACAGGTCTCTAGAATTAACTCAAGAGCTGGAACAGGCAGCTGTCTGTTCAAGAACACACAGACATTGCCAATAGAGCATTTGGCTGATTTAAAATAATTCTAGTTTTCACATATTCCCACAAGACCAAGGGAAAAACCAACAGCTTAAGATTCAGGAATGCTTTCAGTAGTAATTACGTGTAAAATGATCAGAAATGTAAAAGCAACTTTGCTTCAGAGCAAATTAATCTTTTAAATAGCCACAAGTTTTGCAAAAGAAATCAGATCAAGAGTACCTTTCAAACCACTCTAACAAAGGATTTATAACTCCCGATGACCCCCTGAACCGTACCACTGGAACTTCCCCTTTCCTAAAGAGAAAAGCATCCATTCTTACCCACTGATTGAAGGTGTCATAAATGTGCCTTTCGTTGCTTATTATGGGGCGCTGAATAGTTGAGGCTTGTGCAGCATGTGAGGTCTGATCTGAATCCAAAGACACAAGAATCACAGAAGTCGATTTTTATTACTTAATTAAACAAAAGCCAACCTAAAATTTAGCTAAAAGACAATTATATTTCCTAGATAATGTAGCACATCTACACCATGTCATGGGCCTGGAGCAAATGAACGTGGATGTTTTTGTAAAGGTATGTTGAATATGATAAATACTAGAAGTAAAACAGAGTTGAATGTAATAGTTAAAAAAACCCCCAACAAAACAGTAAAATACTTCAGAGTTTTGAGATTAAAATGCCCCAATGGAAATACAACCAGTGTTTTCACAAAGCAAAATCCTGTCACAGTAGGCTGCAATATTTAATATCTGTGACATCATTTCCAGAGGTGTTCCTATGTGTTCTGCTGCTTTTAAAATGATTGCAACAGTAACTGTAATCAGCAAACCACAGCAAGGTGGTGCCTGCCACTGAAATGTGTGAAAGGAACAGAAAACCTGAACAACCCAAAATCTCTCCCCACCAGTACACTCAAACCCAGCCTGCAGCTTGTAAGAGACTTCCATCATCTGCTCTGAAGATCAAAATCATATGCAAATCTTCTCACTGAAGAAGGCAGAAAATTACTTGTTACGAAAATTTAAAACACTGCAGTCTGTCTAGAAAAAGAAGCTATCACGTGGATGATTTGTCACAGATTATGACCAGCATTCACAACCTTTTTAAAAGCATGTTACACAAGAGTACTGCACTACATCACATTTATCTCAGATTCATTTGGTGAATTAGTAGCTTAAAATACTATGTAGAGAGGGGTTTTTTTGTTGTTTGGTTTTAAATAAATCACATACCTCTATTTGAATATTCCTGGAAAAACTTAAAAACCACCACTGGTGAACTCAGTTCATCTTCAACCTTCAAAAGAAAAAAAAATTTCTCCTATTTTTTTTAAGATTTAACACCATGTATAATTCTTTACACTGCTGAGCAAAACTTGAGCTCTCTTGGAAATCACCCCAGAATCACGGAGAAACATCAAGAAAGTTCCAGCAGGAAAAGTAAGATTATAATTGATCCTGCTTTGGATCAGTTTGGACAAATGGACAGGGCTACTTCTGGAGACAATCTGAGGCTACGTTTCACAGCCCTAAAAATGCAGGATTTAGTTAAGTAGAAGGGTGATACAGTTCCTTGAACTCCCAAGGCCATTAATACTCTACATCTTACTCAGTAAGCTGATTAAATTTTCTATACGTAACATATCAATTAAAATTGGGGGGTGGGGGTCAGGGAGGAAAATCATCAAACCCTGTTGGACAGGACATATCAAAGAAACTGAATTTGGAATGAATACATTAGCTGTAATTCCTAAACCTACTTCTGCTGTAAAAACCTCAGCTAGGATAATTTTTGTGTACAATTTCACAGGGTTCATAATATGATCTCAACACCAGGGTAAGATGCAGCCAGAATATATCAGAGACACCTATGGAACCTGGTTTCATAGATGTATTACTGAGCAAATCCATGTTCTAAATGGAATTAAATCAAGCTCTGAACACAACTTCTGGATGCTCTTCTGCACTCCCGTGGAGCACGAGGACAGAGCAATGGAACAAACACGATCCACAGGTCACCCACAACCAAGCCAGGAGATTTCACTGAACACCAGAACTTAATTAGAAAGATCCCAAGCGTCTTCAAAACAATGGCTATGATTTAAGTAAAATTTTTAAATAATTTCTCCTAGTCAAAGTTATTCTTATGATTTCACAGGAAGAAACAAAGATATACAACCAAAGTATTAAATGTAGACTGTACCGAGGTTTTAATGAAATCCAGGTTTTTCAAATTTTCCAGCAGCCTTTGACTCTAGAAGACCAGAGCAGAAGGAGAACAAATGGAGGAGAGAAATATACAGTTTTAGAAGTTGCAAATTATTCTGAAAAACATTAAACATTACCATAATCTCTATTTGTGAGCAAACCCCTACAACATGTCAGAGATTCATCCAGTTTTAACTTGTCAATTTAGAATTTCATGGAAAAATATTTTCTGGCTTTAGTAAAACACTGACTACAAAGTGATTTTCATTAAAGTCTTGGTGTATTTGATTACAACAGTGCAAAGATATTACAGCTCCAGTGACCAACTAAAGCAGTGCATGGCAGAAGTTAATTTTCTCAAAGCTACCACAGCCACTGCTTATGATGGTTTGCTAATGTTTTTTTCACTAGAAAAGACATTCTTACATTGTGGTTTAAGGCTATTAATAGACTATTATAAAAGCTAAGATCAATCTAAGATGCCACAAAATATTAATGACTAATGATACTGTCACTCTTTTAGGTCTTTCATGTCAGTAGCTTCTGTACCTTTAAGAAATAATATTTTGCATTTAAGCACTGCATTGTGTAACTAACACATTATATTGGACCTTTACTTTTACTACAGTAAGGACTCCAAACATAGCACACTTGCACCTCAAGAAATGTTTTGAAGTACCTTTTACTAAAAGTAATTTACCATTACTTAAATCAATACGAGACCAAGAAGAGTAGGACAAGGAAGTCTCTCTGAACAGCTTTCAAGCAAAAATAGTTAAGAGAAGTGACAAAGAAGGAAGTGACTATCTTACTTCACTGTCTAGAAAGAACAAAGACTTTTTTTTCCTCATTTATAAAAAAATACGTAAAATCTAATAGCAAAAGCACTTCCCTCCCTCAAACCCTTTGCTGTGCTTTCATCACATGTGTAACAGTATGACCCAATGTTACACCGTCATCAACTGCAGTATTTTAGTTGAGTCTTCTACAACACATCACAATAACCAGAAAGATCTGTCAAGAGCTATCCTAAATCACTGCTGAGCTGTTGCTCACCAGTTGTGAGGCATGTTTTATCCTCTCCACAATGCCATCGTGGCCCAGGTACTGCAAGGAGAGCCACAGGGGCAGGGCACGGAGCTTCTCCACAGGCTGGCTCGACGTCAGCCCCGCTGCCAAGGACTGAGGAGGAAAACAAACAAACCACTGTTAACCTCTCTTCAACACTGCCACTTCTGCCATCTTTGGAAATTATAATTTAGATGCTTATGAAGAACATAACAGCACACTGTGATCAGAATTGCAGGATCTCGAGAAAGCTGAGTGAGAAGCTGAACATACCAAGGATGGATCCTCATGTCTGTAGAGCGTCACTGCAGGCACTGCTGGGAGCCCCAGCCAGGAACCCAGGGTCAGAGTCATGCTGTCACATTTCGTAGCAGCCTGAAGTTTATTACAATAAGAAGAATATAAGCCATATATATTTTGAGTAACCTTACACAAGCACATTATTAAGTTTCTAGATATAGTGAAACATACCAGTACAGAGGAGGAGACATAACCCAAAGCCAAAGTTGCCAGATTCACACTGGAAAAAAAAAGTGGGTTTAGCATATATTAAATATGTATTAAGAGACAGCATTTTAATCTGCAGTTTAAATATTTCATATATTTTTCATTAACAATGCAGTAGATGTTGCTACTTGGTATTCTGGGATTGAAAACCCAAAAGAAGTAAAAATCCACTTCTGTCTAAAAAGTTTCAGTCCAACCTTTGGTGAAATCAACACCCAAGGTCCTATCCAAAATTTAGCATCAATTTGGTATCAGAAATAAACAGTATGCAAATACAGCTATTCTACAAAATACCAGGAGAAACAGTCTCTATTTCAGGCTCAAAAAATATAATCTTAGAGCACTGGAGTCTTCATTGACATGGTTCAAGTTCTTGGAATTTCTTTTTCTCTTGGTTTAATCCCCCTTCCAGTTCTGTTGCACACTGCTCTTGCTGCAGCCTTCTTGACAACCTCCACTGAAGTGTCATTTCGTTCTCCCTTCCCGTTCCCAATAACCACTGTATAATGTCCTCCCTGACTTGGAAGGTCTTCTTAGGCCTTCCTGGCCTAGAAGGTCTTTTTGTTCATATTTCAAGCTCTTCAAAGCAAGGGCAGATAAGATTAGCATCTGAATAGCACTAATCTGTGCTGAAATTACCTCTCCAATTAATTCTTCCTGTGTATGTAAATCAATTTCTATCTCACAATAGCAAAATTAGAACCATATAAAATGCTTACTATGATAAAACTGAAGTTGGCCCTATGGCTCTTTCCGAGCTGTCAAATTAGATGCTGTCTATTAGTCAGACCTTTTAATGAATGCAGTTATGGAGAAGTAAGTCTCCAGTTCCATACCCTTCCACATGGAGCCACATATTGTGCTGCTCGCAGAGCTCCTTCAGCCGGCCCAGCTTGTCCGTGTGCCCGGCACCTGGAGTCCCTGGGTGGGACAGGAAAAAGGCAGTGACAAAGGATCACCCTGCAAAATGAGCCTCTTGCACTCATTAACATCCCAGGTCATTTTCCAGGTACCAAGAAAGTAACAGACACCCCTGTCATTTGTACTTAAAGCAAATTTTGTACATGTATTTAATTAACTAAAAGAAAAACACAGTTTTTCAAGCTAAAGTTGATGGCACTTCCATCAAAAAATTCTAAAGTGTTAACGTGAAACTGATTTTTAACAAGAGATCTGCACTCACTAAAATAAGTTATAGTCATATTAATACATCAATGACATAAGCAGAACCTAACAGTACAATCCAAATTTAAATCAGTTAAATAAACGTCCCTCTGGACAGATAATTATTGTGTCGTCATTAAGATACTTCCCAATAGGCAAACACTGAGCTGTTTAGGAAAATATATACATTTTTTATTGTATTCATGAAATAGCATGGAGGTTTTCTTTATTGTTTATCCACAGCACTTACCAGCGTTGGCCACAAGCAACAAAGGCAGTTTTCCAGACTCAACATCATCTTTAATCAGTCTGTCCAACAAAGCAACATCCTGGTATCAGTAAGAAAACAATATGTTTGTCAAACACTGAACTGTTTCTGCTGAACTGGGAAAATGCATTTAGATTGAAAATGAGCAGCATTCTGAAGTTCTGAAAGGAAACATTCTCAATGTCTTTGTTTGTCACTTGCAGTTTCTTCTTCTCAAAGGCAAAATAATCTGAAGGCCAAATAAAGCATTTGTGGAAAATAAAACACAAATACATTACATAGTTTGTGAAAGTACTCCAACCACTCCTATTCTAGAAATCTTGCACTAAAAAGCACCTTATTTCAAAGCTGTTAAAATACTTTGCAACTGACAAGACCAAGATACAAGCTGCTTTTAGAAAACTTCCATCTGATTTGTACAGCTTTAACACAGAAGACAGAGGTTGAAGGAGTAAATTTATTAACAGCTTTTCCTAACAACATACTTGTTGATATTCATTTAACGAGGCTTAAAAACCAACCAACCAAAGCACAGAAAGAGCTCTTACGGAAGACAAACTTACCATTTGGTGCTGAGATCCAAACATAGTGTTACAAGGCACACGGCACATGCAGGAAAGGGGCAACCCTAACTGCAATAGAAATGATGGAATTTCAGCTGAGAAATACTCATTTCATGTGTTCACAGAAATACAGAGAGCCACAAAAGCCAGTATGACAATAGAAACCTTAATATTACATTATAAAGTAAGTTTTCTGCTAAAACTTATAATCAAATTAATAAAGAAAAAGCACAGGACAAATTACGTATGTTTGGGCTCAGGTCTATTTCACATGACCAACAGCTTATGTAAAACACAATGCAATCTAGAAACAATCACTCATTTTTAAAGGAGTTAGCAGGCAGGATCCTTTCACTGGAAATATTCAGAAAATTTCTCTTCCTCCCACTGTATCACTGCTGCAAAATGCAGGCTGTAAATAAAAACTCCAAGTATTTTTCCCAGACAGATGGTTTTATTTTAAATGTATGGTCCACCACAGCTGAGGTTATGCCCAGTATGGACTCTGCTTCCTTTGCTGTTATTTCCACCATGAGGAAGAATAAGTTGTCAAGATCACTAAAGGCAGTATGAAGCCGGGTAGGTTCTAGTTGCAGCTAAACCCCCCAGACTGACTTTACCTGATTGCAGAGAGCCTGGCCCAGGCCTGTTCTGGCTGCAGAACTGATGTATATGACAGGCTGCTTCGTGTAGAGCACATTAAATCCCTCGAGTGTGTAATCTTCATAGCGGGTGTGAATGACAAGTCGACAGATTTTTAGGAGACCTTCACGATCATCCTCATGATAATAGGCTGATCCATTTTCATACCTGCCAGAAAAGCCAAGTAAATATGATCAGAAAGGCCAACAGCCAGTTTAGGGACTAAGAAAACACTGACCAGCAAAGGAGCTCACCAGAGGACAGAGACGATAATAAAAAACCTTCTATTTTCCCAGGTTAAAGTAGATTAAAAGAAAACTTTTATGAGACAGGCTGAAATTAATAATGAGAAAGCCTAGTATATATTGTCATTCAGACTCAGAGACAGAGTAAGAAAGAAAAAACATCTGGGTTCCTTTAAGATTGCCTTTAGAGAGTTCAAAACCTTGCTTACTAAGGGCGGAGTGTGGGAGGAAACACACAAAAGGCTTCATTCTTATTTCAACATAGATGTAAATTCTGGACTGCTAATTTTAAAGATAATGCAACCTGACATTCTTTAGGCTAGGTTAAGCTTGTGTTTCAGACCTTCCAAGTATTTCTAGGTTCGTGGCACAGTGGTTTCTTTTGTTGACATCCTCAGTCCAGTCACATCCATTTTCAAACATTATCACTACCTTGTCACACAAGTGATTCACAAGGACTCACCTGAAGAGCCTGCAGAGCCAGAGAGTCGTGTCAGAGAGGATCCTTGTGGTAAGTTTTCTCAGCCTTTCCCTGTCCAGCACAGATATATAAGCAGCCAAACTGTGTCCCAGCAGAGCCATGTGACCCTGTTCACCAACGTTTTGGAGTCTGCAAGCCAGAACAGAGGAACTGCCAACCAAGTGCAAGTCACGGGCATTGCAGGAAAATGGGGTTTATGGATTTTTTATAGAGGGGCAGCATTGGCTGAGATGCAATTTAAATAGTTAGCAGAGACAAGTGCAGCCTGTCAGCCACCCTCCTGCCATTGTATGCCACACTCAACTGCCAGTGCAGACAGAGCACTTGGCCCCGCTGCTCACAGGAACAGCTCCTGCTTTTGAACCAGCCAACATGAGCTGGAACTAAGCTCCTGATCTGCACTGGGACTTAAAAGTGCATTAAACACACACCCTTCCCTCTCCTATGCACAGAAAACTCAGAACACTTACTATTACTATCTTTAGAGGCACAGCTTTTCTTCGTTTGTTGATTATTTTTGTTGTTGCTGTGGGTTTTCGTGTTGTTTTTTTTTAATTTGTTGGTTTTTTAAATTTAGAACATGTTTTTTGAATGTTAGTTTGCAATAATCCTCTGCAGATCACGTAGTACTATTTACATTTTACAGAAAAATGGAAACATTTCATTTCCTTTTGTTTAAAAATCTAGCGATACATGATAAGCAATTTATTGGTATTCAAAGCTTTAAGACTTTCTGACTTAAAACAACTTTCAGAAAGTGGAAAAAAATGAGCCGTCACATCAGAAACAATTCCCTTGTATAACTCAATTTAGTAATTAGTCATGAAAGCTTTGTAATTTTAAGAAAGCCAAGCTTCATGCATTTTCTGCTTCACTATACAATGTAAGGTGCCTTTAAAAAGTTACTTGGTTGCACATTTTTTTACACTTTAAAAAACATACTATATATACTTATGTCTATAAGTATATATACTAAAATATGTAGAGAAATTATATATATTGAAACATAGAACTTAAAGTTAAGTGAATAAGTTCTATAATGATCAGAATATAACAAAATCAGGTGTCTTCCATATACAGGAACTGATATTGGCCTTACCTGTGGGACTGTGACGTTTCCTCTTCCTCCTCTCCATGCATTAGGTTCTGAACTAACTGAAGTATGCTCACCATGTCCTGGCCACTGCGAAGGGAAACAAAACCCCATGAAAAGGACACAACAAAGTAAAAAACAGCATCTAAAAGAGGCCGTCTGGGACACTGCACTTTTACTGAAGCTATGTTACACTTCTGACATGAGACAACATGGTAAAACTGGAAAAGATCCACAACACTTCAACTTTTATAATTCCAGCTAACATTTACAGCAGTGTAAGAACTTACATTGACAGATGAAATTGCTTTTTATTCATAGTAAAGATAATTCAGTGTTTCTCCACTCAAAGCCAGGGTTAGTTTCTGCACAGCAGAGACTTAAATAGCTTTTGCAGTATTTTCTGAAGTGCTGGCCTGAGCAGCAGGATCATCTCCCACAGAGGACACAACCAATTTACATCTTAGTTTTCAGGTAATATGATCTTACCTGCCTTATGCACAATAGCTCTGTTTAATTTCTAAGGACAGCTGTGCTGAAAAGGTGGGAGATTTTTGGGGTTTGGGTTTTTTTTTCTTGGGGGGGTTGCTTTATAGTTTTCTACCTTATCAGTCTCAGGTATTTTTTTTAATCTGGGTACATTAATTCAAAAGAAGTTTATGTTTACTTTGAGTCTCAATCACAGCTGTAGACACCACTACTTCATCAGATTCCAAGAGTTAAAAATTTCAGTCACCAAGGACAAGTAATCTTTTTTTCTCTTTTCTACATGAGAATGAAAATAGTTGGTATGATTATAGTATTACTTTTTTTGCCCTATGTGAGTATGGGAAAAAGTTTAGTACGATGCCTGGAAAATATTTCCATTAATACAGGTTGCTTGGAAGACAAACATGCTATGTGTAGTTGAAGATTTTGAGAAGAGCATTATCTAAAAATTGTTGCTGCCTACCTGCCTTGGAGTGGTCCAGGAATATCCTTCCGTGCATATTTCTTTTCATTTTCCTCCTCCACTTTCCTACGTTAAAGACACAGAATAAACTCTGTATTTAGTTTGTGTTTTATAACATCGAATACGTAATTGACTTTGACTTGCAGAAGTACATACTGACATGTATCTATTTCACTGACAATGGGTTCAGAAATAAACCAGATAAGACCAACACAAAGGTTTAGTTCAGACTGAATTAAAGAGTTCCCAAGTTGTTTGGGTTTTGCAGTTCTTTAAGAGAAAGCTTAGAGAAGAATCTCCGATATACAGGAATTAAAAATTATTTGCACTACAATAATAATAAAAAAATCCTAACTTTGAAAAACAGACTTGTTGGACTTGTTTTGAGTATTACAGGACATGCATAAAAAAAGTATACATTCACTTTAAAAATCCCAATATTTGAGAAACAAAGGTGATTTGTAGAGGTGTAAGCTTCAGAATGACAATATGACCTTAAACTACCAGGAAAATGAGGGGGTTTTCTGCTTAATGCCAGTGACACAAATAATCCTCCCCTCAGCACCAACAGCTGTTGTTTTTTACTGTATCCTTTGCACATACCTCTGATTGTCTTCCAGCATCTTCATTGCTTCGTTCAGATTCTTCCCCATTTCTGCTAGAGTAGGGTCCACCATCTTTTAGGAAAAAGATAGCAATTTTCAATAAAACATAAAAAACCATTTCTCTTACTACTGTCTCTACAATCTAATAAATCCTAGAAGAGGTTAAAAAGTCAACACTCTGTACCTAGAAACACAAGAAAGTATCCTTTGAGACTGCCCTAGAAAAGAGAAATAAAATGGCACCGTTCCCTGCCATTTCCCCAGCAGACTTTTACAGGAGTAGTTTTCAAAACAGATGAGAAAACACCTAACCCAAATACTCCTGTAAATCTACTTTTTTCTATTTCCGGTATCTTTGAACCAGTTTTTAATTTTAACTTATTGGAGAAATTCCCTTTGTGTAGACAAAAGACTAAAACTGACCTGCAGCAGGCAGCTAAGACAGACTGACATGCTGCAATTATCCTCCAGCTGCACAGAACAAGCCAAAAATCCTGATCTCCTGATGAAATCAGGTAATCACAGATACTGCCAGGATGGAAGAGTTTAAAAATCATGGAACTTATTTGCCCTGAACCAATGACATGCTCAAAGTATTTCCCAAAGAAATGTTTTGGCTTTGAAGAAGTCTCTTTCATAAACTTTAACCCAAGAGGCCTGACAGAAGCTTGTGACACTGCCACAAGACTCCTGGACAGGAACATTTATCCCTTTAAGGATTAGATGCCGCTTGAAGCTTCCAGAGAATGTGGAAGGTGTCATTAGCAGAGCCTGATTTACCTATATTTGAAAAATAAATACATGCCAAGGTGATGGTAGAAGGCAACACCGCTGCTAAGCCCCATCACATCAGACAGCAAAACCCCCGAGAAACTCAGGTGACCCCATTAGAGTCTCTTCTCCCTGCCTCTGCAAAACCTCCATAAATTCAACACCAAGCCGTCACCCACGTACCAGGACTCTGGTGGCTACCCCTGCAGGCTGCTGCTAAGGTTGGGGGGGGGACAGGGAGGGACAGGGGTTGTTTATTGAAAAAAATCCCACAGGCAAATGCGTTCACTCAGGCAGATGCAGACACAAGCAAATTTAATCACAGAAGGTAGTGGGATTCGTTTACATGAGGATTTTACACTATTTTCATCCAGAGGACTGATCAAGAAAGGGGAAAAAAATTAAGTTGAGAGTTACCATATGTTCAAAGACTATTTTTAACCAAATATTTTGAGATTTAACTCACATTATAGCAAGTGGTAGGTGGCTGAAAGAATCAGAAGCCAGGCACGGGCACAATGAATAGACTGAGCCTGACAATTCTCTATTCCGTGGCTTTGGAAGTGGCCAGTAACAAATGTTTGGGGGAAGAGCAAAAGAACAGAGCAAGTACTGAGTAATATTTTCCCATCAGAAAAGTCCTAGCATTCAGCAACAAATAGGTTTTCACACTTTTACTCTGATATGTACAATATCCACCAGGTATGAGGGCCACAACCTAATTAAGCACTGAGTGACAAAGAAGTACAAATACAAATAGTCCAAGACTTCATCACTGCAAGCATTCAATGCTCAGAAGAAAACAGACATAACCAAAGGAAAAATATAAATTTGATATTTGGCAGCATGTACACACATTTTGAGGGGTTTCCAGAGTTGCACCATGTCAAAGAAACTCTGGAAAGAAGTTTGGAAAAAAAAAACAACCAGTTTTGCTCTGGTAAGCCCTTAAGGGAGTAAATTATTGGACTAATCTACTGATTGTGACTATCTCACATAATTTAGTTCAGGCTGCCATAAAACATCATCAGTGGCTGGAGGGCAGTTACTGGTTGGAACCTTCCTTAGCATCTCATGCAAATATTCAAACAGATCCGTTGCAGATGAGGACTTGAGATGTAGAGGCATTACAAAAAGGGCTCTGAGCTGATTTTGTTTGCTACTAACATAAAATTCACCTGCTGAAATGACATCAGATGTTAAAAACTGCACATCCTTACCTTGTGACTCATCCTGTCTCACTTACTAATAATTACACATGAAACCCTTCTGCCAATAAGTTGGCAGAATAACTACAAAAAATACAGCTTCAAAACTCCTAAGTTACACCAAGCTCCAAAAAATGCGATGAAATCCACAAAGTCTTTGAATTCTGATATGGGCTGAATTGGAAAATAAATCCCTTCTGATTTTTTCCAATTGCTAAGTGGATATGCAGCAGCTTAGTTTCACCTCTGAATTATGAAGGAGAAAAAGCCCACCTTTAGCTGCTGCAGGCTGAACTTTATATATGCTCCTCCTCTGCTCACATTAGTAAGGGCCTGGAGGTGGGAAGCAGGAGACTTTCTGCTTATTTTAAGCAGTAAGAAAAATAGGTGTGGCAAAGTCGCAGAACAAACCATTTAGTTAAGAAAGGTTTCTGAACACACTTTAAAAACAAGAACAATAATAAACAGAGTATTTTTTTCATGATCTTGAACTGTTTTTGAAAACGACTGAGGATGAGTTCTTGAACACTCCCTCTGAACCCCAGGATGACACAGGTGTTTAGGGGGTTAAACCAGCTGCAGGAAGTTTCTGCACTCAGTCCTTCCCCTGCATCACAGGCAGCCTTTGACCAGGGGAGTTACAAGACATGCAAATCCTCCAAGCTCCAAGGAGGAACCAGCCATGGCTTTTTCCTTCCAGGTGTCCATTCAGCATCCCAACACCTCCTGCCTTCTTCAGCCCCTCAAGGACCCTGACATACCTCAGCCTCCTTTGACTTCATTGCCTTCCAAATGTGTTAATCCAACTCCCCAAGGTTATCCTGCAACGGCTGTCATTTGTAGTCTCTTCCCTGTTCTGTAACTAATCTGTCACTATTTTATTAAGCACTTTGAACTGTGAACTGTTTATGATTTTATAGGCAGGATATCACACCTTGGAATCACTTGGCAGCTGGGGAGAGGATAAGGGGCCATTCTCCAACTGTGATAAGACTGAACATTAATTGCAGATTCAAAAGGGAGAATGGCGCTCCATATACCAACGTTTTACAATCTTGATTTTGAATTTCTGTAGGCTGTACTCCTAATGAAATAAAGGGGTGAATTTGAAACAGTTTATATAAACTAATGTTGTGCAAAGTAACTCACAGGTGGAGCTGATTCCCTATTTCATGGGAGCTAGTCATAATCAGTAGATTAGTCCAATCATTTACTCCCTTAAGGGCTTCCAAGGTTTTGCAGACCGTTATAGACCTTACACGAAGAATAATCAAAACATGGACATTTTTTAGGTATTTCATTCTTATTGTGTGTTTATTGCTTCTTATGATGAACTAGTCAAGCAAAGCTTCTAAGAACTTGGCCAGTGCTACACTTGCTGTGTACTAAAGCACCTTCTTTAAATAACCACGTATCATACCATAGTTCTCTTGAGTCCAGTCACAGAGAGCATACTCCAAGCTATTCCAGTGAAGTTTTACTTAATTAACTAAAACTTGAAACTAAGGTTTTAAACACGAACAAATCCTCTGTAACAATGTATTCTTCATGCAGCTTGTAACATATCAAACTTGTTTGCTACCAACCCATTAGCCACGTCAGAAGGATACTCCTGAATTTCCTAACCATTTTACTGGAGCACATCCCGTTCAAGTTTCTCTGGACCATCCCAAAGATCACATAAAACCGAGCGTGCTGCATATAGTAAATGACGCAAGGAGGGGCGTGTGCATTCCCAGCCCTTAAGCACACAAAGTGCTCCTTCTTCCAGAGGCACGCTGTCCCCAGAGCCACACGGCGGCGGGGACAGGCGCCGGGAGGGGCAGGACCCTCGGGCAGGTGCCGGCCCCAGCACAGGTGCGGAGCAGCCGCTGCCGAGCGCCACTGGCTCACTGTGACTGACACTGTGTGTCAGGCACTCGCGGCGTTACAGAGCCAATATTTGCTTTGTACACTGCAATGGGCACAAGAGCAAACACAGGGCAGCAAACGCCTCCATTCCAATTTTAAAAATGGGTAAAATAATAATTTATTTAGTAATATTTCCTCTCCTGTCCTGCGGAAGGCTAACATTCACAGGAAATAAGCTACATTTTTCTTTTTTTTAAAAGAAAACAAAAACCCCGCTCCTAAAGCATTTCCTGATAGTTATCCTGCCTAGTTCCAGATCCGGGACACGGATGCCGGTCACACCGGTGGCTGCGGGGGCCGAGAGGGACACGCCCGGGGACTCCACCGGTGCCCCAAAGCTCCGGGAGGCAAAGCCGCCTCAGCCCCGGGGCCAGCGCCGCGCACCGAGCCCCGGCCGCCGCCGGCCAGCGCCCCTCCCCGCGGCCGCGTCC
>VYZT01036594.1:31371-53074 GCA_013400735.1 Pomatostomus ruficeps
GGGGACGCGGCGCAGCAGCGGCTGCGGGGACAGCCGCCCGACTGGGCGCAGACGCGGCGCGTGGCGCTGGTGGCCCTGGCCTTCCACGGCAACTTCAGCTACGTGTGGCTGCGGGCGCTGGAGCGGGCGCTGCCCGGCCGCCGCCCGCCCGCCGTGCTGGGCAAGGTGCTCTGCGATCAGCTCCTGGGCGCGCCCGTCGCCGTCCTCGGCTTCTACACGGGTGAGTGCCGGGGGCTGCAGCGCGGAGCCCCGCGCCGGCAGCGGGACTCGCCTCCTCGGGAGGCGGGGGTGAGTGGGTGGGTGCCCCCTGCCCGCCCGGCGCGGCTCCCGCAGCCACAAAACGCCGCTGGTCGGAGCGGGACCCGCGGCCAGGGGACACTGCAGACCCCGGCAGCTCCCCGAGGATGCCCGCGGGGACGGCGGGCGCTGAACCGCCTGCGGCACTACAGAGCTCACCATGGTGATTTTTGGACCAAAGGAGGCCTGCCCTGAGCTCGGTTGGGCACGGAGCTTTTAATTAGCAACAAAAAATGCCAGGCACCTTACAAGGATCGTAGCATCCATGTCTGTTTGAAATGCTCTTCGCAGTTCTCAGCCTCAGCTGTCTCATTTTCCAAAATACAGCTGTAAATGTCAGGAAATACCACAGTTCAGTGAACCGGCTTCTGCTGTGAGAGTCTATAGAAATACAGCGTGCTACTAATGGCTAATCTCAAAAGCTAACAAGTAAGAAGATACTTTAAAGAAGTCTAGTATCTATTTCAGAAATAAACATGAGGGAATAATAAAATTAATAGATGAGACTAGTGTAATTAAATGCTCTCATTTAACTTAAACTTCATGTGGAAGAAGAGTAAGACAGGTCCTTTTTTTGTCTGGTATTGTGACATCTGCATTCTGTGACCCCAGCAGGGAAATAATTCAGTTTGTGATTGAAGAGAAATGAAGTAAAAAAAGAAGTCAAACACCAGATACTTCCTCTCAAAATCTAAACTATGTCACAACTTGAGCTGAGAATTGCCCAAGGATTGGAAGGATCTGAAGGATGACAAAAGGGATAGTAAAAATCCCTGTACTGGGTAGCAGTAAAATAATGTATCCATTGAGAGATACTGATAACCTCAAGGCACGGGAATACCTAGAAAGATCCCAGAGTCAGACTAAGGAGCCTCTGCTATGAGCAAAAGGCCTTGTTCTCTCTGTCATGGGGTAAAAGGTGCTTTAATCCTCTCTGTTCCACCCCACACCACTGGTGGGTGTTATGGCAGAGAAAGAGATGCTGCAACACCTGTACACCCAGTACATCCCAGCTGATCTCTGGTGTCAGCGCTGGCAGTGAATAAATGAGAAGATTTGATGTAGCACTATTAAGTAGTTAAAATGGTATTTTTTGTAACGATATCAGCTTTTCTTTCAAATATATTATATTTTGAGTAGGGTCTGGGATGTTATTGAAAAATGTGAACATTTAATTTTTTGCATTTTTTCTGATTGTTGTAAATATTTTACCACTAGGTATGAGCATCCTTCAGAGGAAAGAGGACATCTTTTCAGACTGTAAAAAGAAATTTTGGAATACATATAAGGTGAGGAAAGCAATTTGCTTATCTCACAGCTAAGCAAAAAAAAAAAAAGGACAAAATATTTGAAATATTCCTTCCTCCAACACTCTTTTTTAACTCTTTCTTTCACTCCATTATTTGATTATGTGTAGGAAGCTTTAAGTACCAGCAGTCACATGAAGTAAAGGCAGTTTGGGTTAGGCAGTGCTGCCAGATGGGGGAAATTATGCCATTTAAAAAATGTACAGTGTTGATATACTTGCACCCAGCTCTGCTTGAATGGCAGCCCTACAATACAACACTGATTCAGGGTTTTTGCCTTTTGTCTTAAGAACTACCCACGCACCAGTGTTTAGTTAGTGATGCTATTGAAAACACTTACATGCATACCCATTAAAATCATTAATTACAGAGACACCTTCTTTGAGAATCATTTTTAGCCTGTACTTTTCAGTGACAATCTGCTCACTTTCAGAAATACAACTCCTTGTTTTAAGAAGGCTTTGCTATAAACAGCTGGCTTGGATTTGCATTTCTACATATGCAAGACAAAATTATCCGTGCTGCCTCAGAGCTGAGCAAGTGAGAAGTTAAAGGTTTCTCAGATGCAAGAAGAATGATGGATTAGCAGGAAAAGAGTAATAGAAAGAGAAAATGTGATACAATGTGAATTTCTCTTCATATTGTAGAACTATATAGGCAGGATGGAAAAGGATTGTTTTTATTCCTATGGAAGATGATTCTAAAAGCAGTGCCCACTATATCCTATCAAAACATAAGGTTTCTATCTGCCTTATGTTCTATGAGTAAATTATCCATTGATTTTTCTAAATATGCCTTACGTGTATGAGTAAGTAGAAGGAGCATTGCAAGTGTGAAATAAATAGTGTTCAGTGGTACTTTTCATTAATGACTGAAACAAATGTTCACATGTTTAAACATTTGTTCACCCATCTGGTAAATGCGCTTATTGTGTCTGGTGTCAGATGTCTGTGAAGACTTAACTGTGCTTAGGGTTTTTTATTTAAAATGAGTTAGAAATATATTTAAAATGTGTTTGAAAGACTCAGAGCATAGAGGCTCATGGAGATAATTAGAAGTTTAATATGGCAACCTCTAGGTTAAGGAACTCCATTTGTGATTGAAAAGCTTTTATTAACTTTCCTCAGATATGTTTCAGTCATCACTAAATATGGAAAAAATGAACCTTGGTGATTGAAATCCGTAAGAATAACAAGTGATTTGTTTTCCTTTCAGACAGGACTGATGTACTGGCCTTTTGTGCAGGTGAGTTCCCAGGGTAGCTCCGTGAGCCTTTCCTTGCCACAAACGCCAGTCCCGTGCAGCCACCCTGTGTGTGACCCCAGGAGAAGCAGTGCAGTTGTTGGGTGTGCAGCAATGCCTGGAGCACTAACTGAGCTCTCTCTCCTTCCAACACAGCTGTCAAACTTCATTTTGATCCCAGTCCACCTACGAACAGCTTACAGTGGGCTCTGTGGCTTTGGCTGGGCTACCTTCCTTTGCTTTTCCCAACAGAGTGGAGATGGCACAGCAAAGTCAGCATTTATGTGGCTCCAAGGAGAGAAGGTCAATGCAGATGAAGAATCATCAGATGAATAAGAACTTTAGTTCTGAACACATTCTAAATAGCTAAACTGGGTTTGTGAAAGTCAGTAAATTACACAGCAGCCTCATTGTTATGTTTAAAATAAGCAGTTATCTCAACATTTGGTGCTTAGTATAAGCAGTGGAACAGTTTGTCTTTGCGCCTGTTTATTTTTCATAAAAGAGGCCAGTTGTATATTGACATTTAATTATTTTCATGCTGTCAGCCCATCTCATCTGGGAAAAACTGACTTACAGGGCAGTGTAAGCATTTGCACATCATGTCTGACTGCCTCACTGGGGAGAAATATTAACTGTAATTTAATTTTCAAGCAACTTGTAATGGCTAGAAAAAGGGGAATAGAACATTAAATCATCAGTTGTCGGACTTGACAATTGTTATCAATGCAAGATTACTTTGCAGAACAAAATTTAATGGATTCCATATCTAAAAAGTGGCATTGAATCTGTTTCATTGGCAGAAAACAAAAGTGCTGTGTTTGTAAAGCCCACTTTTCTATGGGGCCAACTTGTTTTACTCTACATGAATATTTGTATAGCAAATGAATTATTTCATAGAAGATACAAACCTGAACTATATTTGTACATGTTTTATCTTAGCTGGGAGAATAAAGATAGCTTTGGTCAGAGCCCTTTGGGGTGGGTGCTGCCCATTGACCCTTGGGGTCAGTCACAAGCAACTCCTGCATGGTGGAAACCAACCCCCCAAGCACTGCAGGCAGCTTTTGTCCTGTGTGCAGCCACTGCTTCCTTTGCCCCTCAAGGGCCAAAGTGTTGAAGAGTACATGGGAGTCTTGACTCCTCCACTCTCTTCAGCTGTTTCCTTATGCTGAAGATAGAATTAGAATTTTGAAGAAAAAGAGCATGGGAAGGAAGGTAACATGAATGGCAGAATCCAGATATATATATATATATCTATATCTATCAGGAACTTTAATTTCTTCCTCAAATGGCTTTTAAACATTCCTATTCACAGAAGACACTGGGTAACTATACACTGGAGACTAGGAGAAGGTTAAAATTAATTATGGATCTGCTTTGTCAGCTTGAGGAAAAGGTCTGGATATGGGTATTTTTCAAATGTGCATATGTATCTCAGAACAGGAACTGTGCAAATTTCTGTGATTGCAGTAAGGTGAAATCAGGCCAGTAAAGGAGCTCTTGCTATATTAGAATAGGATTTTATGCCTTGAAGTTACTAAATTGTAAGCTTGAAAGAGTATCTGATTTAATGGGTTTGATTCTAAAGAGAAGTCTCATCCCTCTGTTACAACAATAATAAACCACTTTGAGGAATGTCTGAATTCCTCAGTCTTGTCTAAATAGTGTACCAAAGCCTGCTTAGGCTATAAATACACATTCCTTTGGCCAGTAGCTGTACTACTTAATACTTTGCTAACAATTATTTGTCACTGTAGGAGCCCAGGGCCGCTCAGCTTAGAAAGGAAAAGGGATCATGCAAGCACTGCCCAATTTATTTCAGGTAAAATCAACTTGTTTAGCATAATCCGGTGGTCAGGAGTGATGCAAAGTGCCCATATGGCTTTGACCAGAGGGCTGCAGCAGTGGGAGGAGGGTGGATGGCAGGGGACTGCTTGCACAGCCTGTTTTGCTGGCAGCCAGGTGGAGGAGGTACCTTCCCTCTCAGGATGGACAAGTCACTGCAATTCCATCTCCAGCTGCACAGGCAGATGTGGAAGAGCACACCTGCCTACAGCCTCAAGGTGGAATTAATTTTAATTGACTTCTGACACCTGTGGTACAAACATCTCCAACTTGGCTAATTGGCTTAAGCTTTGTGGGATGAAATGTGTACTGTAAGGGCCCATTTCCTTCCAGGGCCCATTTCTCTCCATCTGTAACACACAGGCTCATATGACTGGCTGCTGTTTCAATAGCTTCTTTGTAGATGCTCGTATTTGGTGTGTTGAACTCCCCTGTGGATGTTGCTGCATGAATCACACAGTGTGAACTGAGCAGTCCTGATACTGGACATCCCAGGAGGAGTAGAAATCGACAGAGGAGCTAACTGCATTTTGTCTGTCTGTTTAAAAAATGTGTGAACAGATGCTTCAGACAGCTATAGCTGTTGAACTCTTCTTGTGTGTATAAAGTCCTCAGGATAAAGAAGCAATTTCAGTAGTAGTTTTTTTCTGTTGATATTTTTGGGATCAGACTAGTATTCTAAAGTCTGTTCTATTTAGTAAGAGCTAAAAGTTTCAGGAAAGGTGTGCTGCTAATTAAGTATTTAACTTTTTTTTACAGATGCTATTTATTTTTATTTCTGCTTGTGCCTTAAGTGTTTAATGATTAATAGCATTCACTTGGAGAAGGGAACTGGAAAATAATGTCATTACAAGGAGAGTGAAATGCTGTTGGTTTGCTGTAAGCATTATGTGATATTTTGCTGTAACTCAGCGCAAAAAATCTTTCTTAATGGGTATGGTTTGTAAAACTCATTCCCCAGATGAATCAAGAATTTATAACTCATGATCTGTATAATGCTGCTGCCTTTTTTCATCAGGACTAACTAATAAATGGAAGATCCGTCTTTTCTTTTAAATGGCTTAAAAGCTTATACAAGCTGTGCTTTATTGCTCTCTGCTTTTGTACTGCCAGCTTTTTGCTTGGAATTTGAGCTAAATCCTGCTTTGTCTTCAAGTTTCTCTGGCTGGGGAGTTCAGGATTTCTCTCCATCTTTCTATCACTTGAAGTACAGTTCTTTCATGTAATGGAAGCCTGTGGCTCTTGTATTTCAATAGACTTTAGATCCTGCCTAATCCTTTCCCTTTCTCTGTTTCTCTTGTTAAGCCACTTGACAGCTGAGTAACAGAAGTCCCTTTGCACAAAAAAAAAAAAAAAATAGTGTTTTTTTCTTTTAATTGTGAACACTGATTGGTCTTACAAACATTTCAGACCCACATAATGCAAAATAATGAAGCTGTGTTGGGACAATTTCTCAGTGTGCATAAATTAATGGACCTTCTAAAGATTTTCTTCCTCTGACAGTTTAGTCTGAGGACCTAATCCCTTATCTGTTAGAGCCTTCATTATTTCTTGATACTTTTTGGCTTAGAAGAGTAATTTCACAGAATGACAGAATGGCTGAGTTTGGAAAGGACCTCTATATGTCCAGCCCAGGTTATCTGGTCCATCCCTATTTGACACATTTGTAAACTTTTATTTGCTTCGTCTAGCAACGGTCAGTAATTTCTTGGGGAAAAACAAAAGAAATAAGAAAAAGATGCAAGATTTATCCTAATGTCTCTCTGCTACTCTTTCAAAAACAGTCCTAAGGGCTCTATGACTATTTCAAGGAATTGCACTGATCTTACTGCCAGCTGAACATTCAGATTTCCACAAACAGCAGGATGAACAAAATTATACATCACATAGGTGCTCAGGAAGGAGCAACACACTGCCAGTAGCAGTTAGGCCTGCAGTCAGGTGATATTTTTATGTCATGGATCCTCTCTAAGAGCAAATGAGATGAGCAGACGTTTATATCAGGCACAGTTCCAGCTCCGTGTTATTCTGGATGGCTGTGGAGATGTGGAGTCTGAATCTGATAAAATGAGAATTTCAAAATTTATTTTTCTACTGCAAATCTTTTATGTAAATGAACCTTCTGTGCTTACTAGTATGCTAAAAACATCTTTCTTGGAAAATTCTCCAGAAGGCTTCTGTCTTTTTCACACCAGAAGCACCCATCCAGTAACACAGCATAAAATAACCAGTTCCTGCTGCAGCGAAGGTGAAACTGCCTCTAGTCTGTTACCATATCTGCTATGTTGAGTTCTCTTTATAGAACAACCTTTGAAATCTACGCAGCTTCAGCCTTCCAATTCTCTGCTGTACGTGCCAGTGCTTCCTGCTTGTGCTGCTGCCTCTCCTGCTAGTGCTGATCCAGTGAGATGTGCAAGAAATACTTGAATTTTACTAAAATAATGAATTTTGAGTTGACTGAAATTGTCTATGTTTTTGCAAAGGCTTAATAAACATTAAATGCTGTTCTTTGGCTCTGTCTGTCTTTCACTTGTATGGGTATAAACAAAGCCAGATCGGATGTAAAGTTCTTATGGGATCTTCATGGACCACATGCAGCAGAAAGCTCCGTTTGATGTCACAGACCTTAACACAGCAGCAGAGTAAAAACTAAGCAGGGATTATTCACTCCTTTAAAGTTTAGTTACATATGTTAAGTTGTCTGCCATTTCTGAACAAATTCAGAACTCCCATCATCAGTCTTATGGTGAATCCAGAGGACTTTTATTAAAAAGGTGCAAAATTTTTATATACTTATTTATTTAGGTAATTAATATATTTGCAGAAGGAATGGAGGAATTCAGGTAGGAAAAGGTCAAAAACAAGTTTCCTAGAGAAGAGAGGTTAGAAATGGGGTCCTTCCTGAAGGACTTTGCTCAGTCTAGTTTGTGTGGGATACCCTTGGGAAGGAAATGGTTCAGAAGATTTGAGGCTGAAGGAAGTAATTTATTCCACAACTGGAAGAGAGACACCACCTCCATTCCCTGCTGTAACTTTTTGTATATTTAGAATGAGGAGGAAGCTTTATGGAAAGATTTCAAGTTGAAAAATTCTGTTTCATAGACTTCATGGCCAACAGGGAGAAAAAGGATCACTCGGACTGAATCCTTGGGTAATGCAAAGCAAAGAGTTCCTCCTGAATCAAACCAGTGATGTCGAGTTCAATGCCAACTTCTAGGAACTTATCCAAAGACTTCAAGTAACAGAGGATCTTCTGCATTTCAAAGAAATTATTTATGTGTTCTTATGAAATTTTATTACCTACCCACATCAATCTAGCCTTAACATTCTAATAAAATATTACTCCCTTTCCAACAAGATTTAAAGACTTGGTACAGCAGGCAAAGCCGCCTGTGTGCATGTAGTGGTAAGCAGAGTTTTTGTTTATTCCTTGGATAAACTGTAATAGCTTTAGCTCTGTTAGCACTTTGCTGTATCGTTCTTGAAGCTCATTTGCAAGCCCTTTTTTGCTGGGCAACCTCTAATTTGAAATGTAGACAGTAACACTGTTTTAATCCCAGCGACTTTCATATATGCCTCAGAGAATATTTTTTCTATTTCTGCCTAATATTCCTGTTCTTAAACAGCCAAGGACTGTCTGTCCTCTCTTAATGTCCAAGTTGCACTAAAAATTCACATGCAATTGCCAGTCCACAATGTCCGAAGTTACTGTTACCCATTTTAATCAAGAACTAAGAATGCAGATTACACATCTGTATGTGTTGCATATACTCATTCTAAATACACAAGAAGTTACAGCAGGGAATGTCCTCTCACAGGGACAAATAGAGAGAGAAATTCAAGTCACAAAGAAACCCTTTCAGAATTCAGGGCAGTGACTTTACAGCTTCCAGGTCCAGTGAGGGGAGCAGTGACATGGCCCACGGAAGTGGACCTGCCTGAGAGGATGCAGGGTAATGGAGCCTGAACACTGCACAGGGACATGCATCAGCAAGACACTGGCACAGTCTCTATGGGTGCCTCACAGCCTGCAGGCAGTTTTGAGCTCTCTGTGTAAGGTGCCAGCTTGTGTAGGTAAAATGGAAGCTTACACAAAGTCACCTTTACATTTTGGACGTGAAACGAGAAAAGGCTCAGGCCCTGAGAGAGCTGTGCCTGGGGCTGTGTGCTGCTGTGTTTGCAAAATTCACACAGGATGTTTATTACTTCAAAATGGACATGCCCACATACACATTGAAATATTACTTGTTGCCTGCTGTGTTTGCAAGTCTAAAATAGCCCAGACCAATTTATCTCAATGTCTAAATTTACTGAACTCAAACATCTGTTTTTCCTTTGTAGCTATGGACACCCATCACTGATGCAAAAGCCACCTGCACAGTGACTCACCTGCACAACAGTCAGCCCAGTCATACCACTGGACTCAGCTCCAAATGCCAAAAATAAGACTCTGACATGGGTGACTTCACTACCCATGATATTAGTAACGTATCTGACAAATGCTATAACAGATTTTTCGGTGAAATTTGTACGTTAAAAAGACAGTGAATGTAGAAAGAATTTACTAGGACAAAAGTAAAATGGGAAAGAAAATAATTTAGAGAGGTATGTTTCTGAAATCTCTGTTTTGGTCACAACTACGGCTTTTGAAGTGTGCTTCAAAGTGAAGATTGTTTCCATTCTTTCTACCAGACATTTATGTCCTGACTCTTTGCTGCTGCATCTCCCGAATTCTTGCTAAGTATTTTGACCTTCTATAAAAAAATAGCTGAGATAAATCTAAGTAAGTCATGTCTGCCATGGGGCATCCGTTGTGTCTGACAGAGGCCAGAGAGCAAGAGATAGGAGAGTGCATTTGCCAACTGTTCCTGCCCAGCTGTAGCTCCTGGTGGCAGGATTTAGTGAGAAATGGGCACTGAAGCCGTCAGGGAAAATGACTGCAAGAGCAAAGTGCACCTCGGTTTCTCTACCAGGCATTGTGTTATGAGCAGTGGGAAGAGACCTGAATTTTTATATTTTCTTCATTAACAGTGCTTTCAGCAGAAGAAAACCAGCCTCCATGAGTAAAGAAATGCATTTATAATTTATATTGTTAGGTCCACTGAAAGACCTCATCAGTAGGAGAGAAATTTAATGCCACTGGCACATGCAGCATCAACAAAGCTCCAGAGTCACAGGAACAAAAATGCTGAGCTTACATTAGCAAAAGAATTGATACATACTTAGGCCCTACTCTTGCAAAAACTTTTGTGCAAATGACCTCAGCGGGGTAGCTTCCACACCCCTGTTCTTATGTGCAGTACTCTGTAGAACTGGACCCTCACTGGATTTTGTGACTTTTCAAAATGGGCAGGTGAAACGTTCCTAACTACAATAAAACACCTTGTATATTCTTTGCTTTATGTAATTAAAGTCTTTGCATCCGAGTTTCTGGCTGGTGGGTGTTTTTCAGCCATACTAACAAAAGCAGAGCTTTAAATATTTGACTATTTCTAGGATCACTCCTCCATCTCCTAAACAATGCACTTGGATTGTAATTACCTAAAAAACTTGAAAGGAAATTAAGTAGTCCTCAGATCCACCAGAAATTGGCCCTTCTCCCTGATCAGCCTGTTTCCCTTAGTCCCACTCTCATCCAGATCCCAGATGGACTCTTGTTCCTCCCACACTTGTGTTCCGCACTTCTACCAGTGAGTCAGTCCAGCCCACCCCAGCAGGCAGCTGCACTGTCACCCAAAATCAGCTGTGCGGAGTCCTGCCACCAGCTTTTCTGCTTGACTCACAGCTCTGTTTGGGCTCTGTCTCTAAAGGCCAGAACCAGCAAGGATGAAACACTGCACAGTCAACAAGAGCTGTTCCAGCACGTCTGGTGCTCAATTCATGGCATATCTCTGGGGACCACAGCTGACAGAGAAAAATCAGTGCCCTGAAGATGTCGTAAAACTGTCCAGCTCGTCTTGTTGGCTGATTCAAATCCTCTAGAAGACAAGTAGAGAAATTTTCAGTTACAATTTTAAAAGCAATGTGGAGGTTTTCTCACCTCCAACATGTGAAGCACTCCTCAAACAAAACTGTTCACACAATAGCAGCAATGTGTGCCAATCCAATTAGTAAGTGTATCACTGAATCCAGAGGTGGTATTTTTGAAGTGTTGATGATTGAAGGACAAGACTTTGCAGTCAAAGGTAGGTGACAAACAAATGAGTTTTCCCAGTATTCAGTCAGACTACCCCATGATTCTTTATAAATGAGGCAGAAAGTGCGAACCCCTGATTTGCTATGGGGCACTGGACAACCTGCCTAACTCCTGTTTCATTGTCTTTATGTCAGAAATTATACCACTCACAGTAAAGTGCAATGTGATCTCACTAGGAAAGGTAGTCTCCAACTGTAAAATGCTGTTCAGGGATTTCATGCATATAACCTCTCCTACAGTCAAAGAAAAAAACTTAGTTATAACAATAATAATCACCACACTTGTGCTTCCTGCAAAATCATTTCCTATATTCCCAGCAGGCTGCATAAGCAGCAAAGCTGCATGCTGAAGAAAAATGAGAAACACAGAATCACATCACTTGTTTGAGTGCTGTTCTCTAGCTTCTGGCAACGTGATGCTGGAATGAGTGTCATTCCAGTCAGGGCAGGACTTTTAGGAAAGCCAAAGGCTGCACGCACAGCAGCCTGAGATGTGTTAGACTGCAAAAGCCATGAGTGGCTGTGGGTGCTACCATTATTCCCCAGCTACTCAGGTCAGAAGATGTGCTCAGAGCTGCACCGGCCACAAGATGGACACAAGATGGACATTCCTGCCGTGCCCTGGCAGCGAGCGGGCTTCATTTGCGAACTCTCGCCGGCCCGAGTGGCTTGGCGGCGCAAGGGGAGCTCAGCCCGCAGGGCTGGACAGCGCTGGGCAGGGCTGGACGGTGCTGGGCAGCGCTGGGCAGTGCTCGGCAGCGCTGGGCAGGGCTGGGCAGGGCTGGACGGCGCTGGGCAGCGCTGGACAGGGCTGGGCAGTGCTAGATAGTGCTTGGCAGCGCTGGACAGGGCTGGGCAGCGCTGGGCAGCGCTGGGCAGCGCTGGGTAGTGCTCGGCAGCGCTGGGCAGGGCTGGGCAGCGCTGGGCAGCAGCACTGGGCAGCGGCACAGCAGCGAGCCGGGGCGCGGAGCTCAGGGCAGCAGCCCCGGCGCGGGCAGTGCCCAGCCGGGCGGAGGCAGGAACGGGCGGGCGGGGCGTGTGTGCAGCATGTGCGAAGTGTGACATCGCTTTGTGCCGCGGCTCCCCCGCCCCAGCCCCGCACTGAGCATGTNGCCCGCGCCGCCGCATGGGCTGAGCGGAGCCCCGGCCATGGAGCTCCGCAGGTCCATCTCGGCCAGCGCCGAGGCCGAGAGACCCATGCGGCGCTACGGGGCAGTGGAGGAGACGGAGTGGAAGGCGGAGGCGCTGGGCAGAAGTGAGTGGGGGCCGCGGGTGCGGGTCCGGCCGGCCGGGGAGCCCGGGCTGCGGCGGGGCCGGACGGTCTCGGGTGCTGTTGGCAGGGCGAGGCCACCTCGGGCTTCCCGGGAAGGAGGGTCTGTGTGACCATTTTGCCCTCTGAGGCCGGTGCTTTGCTAGGGGGCTGTGTCGGGGACGCACGGCTCGTCTGTGCCGGCGGACGGGGCAGCCGAGCCGGCTCCGGGCGCTCCAGCCTTGCCCTGCGGCGCGGGCGGCTCGCTCCGCAGAGCGGGGCGGTGAGCGGGGGGCCGAGGAAGGGTCACCGGGACGTTTGCTGTCCCTGTTGTTTAGTAGGTGGGATTTAATACAGAGATTTCCATAAATATTGGTGGTCTTTATTGTATTTCACATTTGGAAAGCAACGGTAACAACCACTTTATTCCCTCGTTATCTCAGGCAGAGGGTACAGCCATACAGCACTTAATTCACACCTTCAGTGGCTGCACTGTATTGATGAGCTCAACAAATGTTCTGTGCTTGGGAGAGCTTTCTTGAAATCATAATTTTCCAGAAAGCAGCAATTGACATAACCTGTCCAAAGTGCCAATGGAAAGAGTAGTTTAAAAGATACATCACTGCAAATTCATGTTATCCATGGGACCTTGTTGTCTCTAAGATACCAGCTATTATTCTTCTGTTGGCAGAAGAACTATCTTCTCTACAGCCTAGTAAGCCTGCAAACCCTTGACAATTTTCCAGGTAAGCGCAGAGGCAAGAGATCTTGAAAATTTAGTCACAAAAACTGTACTAGACAGTATCAAGAAAAATATTTTCTAAGTTTCATCAAGTGTTTGATTTGGCCACAGGAAAAAAAGCTTTGTGTGCTATCTTTGTGACACCTTCAACTTGGCTGGTACTGGGGTTGCTGATATTCTTAGTTTCCCACCCATCTTTTGATGTGAACTGTGAAGTCTCACCCGGATGAGATGTTTCTAAACATGGCATGGCTTTGCAGCACCTTGGTAGCAGATTTTAGCCAGTGCCTCTGCTGTGTTTACTTTTCAGAGACTGCTGTGTTCTGGAACGATACTTCACCTCTAGCTTCAGTTTTTCATGGCTATGTTATTGTCTACCATATGCTGATGACAGGGTGTAACTCTCCCACTGATGCTTCAGTTGCAGTGTTGGTTTTGTTGCAGTGCCTGGCATAGATTCAGGACTGAGAAACTCCACACTTTCTAAAATGGAATCGAAGACTGAAATCGCTGTTGACTGAGTTGGTTGAGTCAGACACATGCAACAGTTTTGCAGGTTCTCACGATACAGACATGCTTTTCTTGTTCTCATAACTGTGTCTGGCTTTGTTCCAGCACTCAGGAGCTGAGTGCAGCGCAGCACTTGTAATAATAATAATAAAAACCCGTATCCTGAGGTGCCAGGAAAGGTTATGTCTTGCAAGCTTTGGACGAAAGATGGTCTCTTTGGCAGAGGGCAATGTGCAGGCCGAGAGGGAGATCTGATCTGCTCAAAAATGTGTGCTTAGCCCTGAGCTGCCACCCAAATCACAGCTTGGCACCCAGTACCAGAGTGGGCTGTTGGCAGGATTAGGACCCAATGCCCAGGTGTGCACCCTTCTACACACTAGCTTCTGTTTAATGAGAATATTTCTCTATGTATAACAATTTAGACAGGAATAGGAATTAATCTAGAGGTCATGATCTGTTCTTTGAAAAGCAGAAAATTATTATATTATATAGTTGAATAATTGATTTCTTTTGTTTGCTCATAGGCTTCAGCTTTCTTTAAATACTGTGGAAAATGCTATTTATAGTAGCTGGTTTAGATGATTCCTGCCTATCTTTCCTATTTGAATACTAACGCTGACTTCTGGTCACACTTTTGCACTGATTAAAAATAAATAGATCTTACTGTTTACTGTAATGCTTCCTTCAGTCATCCTAAATTGCATGGCATGATGACAGTAGTCGCCAGACTGTCTGTGAAGAAGCTGAAAAACCATCACCCCATTTTTACCGATGTTAACAATTAGCCTTTGGTATTTGCATATCGTTTTAAATATTAAATTCTTGGTAAGAGTATTAACAAAAGCAGAAGTCTATTACTGCATATAAATTTGCCCTTTTTACTCTGAGGATTTGTTGTATTAAATCAGGATCTCTTTGGAGGCAGAACTGGTGTATGTGTACAACAGTGCACAGCAGAGTGCTGCTCCCTGGTCAGTGCCTGGCGATGTGAGAACAGTCTTGTCACGAGAGAATGTACAGCCTGGTCATGTCCATTACAGAGACAACGTCGTGGAGTCAGGTGGCTTCTCTTCCATTTGACAAATGGAAAGGGAGCGCTGAGCTAACTTCTCTGTCCGTGGTGCTGAAAGCCTTGCTGGGTATTGCTTGTAAACGCAGATGAGTCGCTTCACAGGAATGGAATGTACATCATGCGTGTTTCTGCTCTACAGTGGCCTCTTTCAGCCAGGTTATCAGTGGAGTTAAGCTGGTTCACAGGAGCTGAGGATCTCGTGCCCTGTGACCTGACGGATGTCAGGATCCCCAGTGGCTGTGCAAGCAAAGTATGAAGCAGATTGTTTAGAGGTGCTTCTTTAACAAGTCCCTGAAGCCTTTCTCTTCGCATGCAGGAGGGAATTTCTAAGGACTAGAGAACACTAACAATGGTGGTTTACTGTGTACAGGGCAACTCATCTATTTTCTAGTGTATGCATGTAAAAGACAAGCTTATAAATTGTCAGGCTTGTATAATAACATGGTTACAGCCTCCCCAGCAAATGATTTTTACAACGTAGTCTTGGGGAACCTGCTCTGAAGCAGAGCACTTGGGCACTCTGGTCAGTCCTCATTACTGAGTGCACAGCTTCATTTAGAATCATCTGTCTTGCTGCTGCCAGGGACTCATAATGCCCTGATTAAATAACTGCACGCACACCAGGCAAAGAGCCACAGAGAAACAAAGCAGTTTTTCACCGTCCTTTTGGACACTGCACTTCTCAGATACATTTCTGCTGAGCTTTTCTATCCTCTTGCAGTTTGGATGAGGGCTGGAGCTAAATGCAAAATTCACCATGAATCCTCCAGCTTGAGTCAGCGTAAGGAAGCAGAAATGCCAGAAAACTGCAAAGGTTATGTTTTGATGCTATTTAGTGCACCATGAAACTTTACTGTTTTCATTTGAAAGGTAATTCAGCATTGGAGGTAAGCTGCCACACTCCTGTACTGCACAGATCCACCTTTTTGACTGGTCTGGAGTATGAAGTGGAGAACAGGGGAAAGGGGCCCTGTTACAGCTCAGTGCTAGAGAAGCTGGAGATTCCCACCATGAGACTCAGTCATAACACGAAGCCTCCACAGGCAGCTTTACTTGCTCTCTCTTCTTGCTGTGAGTGCTGATTCACAGGTTCTGTCCAGGCAAGGGACTGTGAGAACACTCCAGAAGGGCACCCGTGGGGTGAATCTAGTTCTGAGATCACTCTGGTTTGTTCCAACAGCACAAAGATAGAACAGGTCCCAGGTTCACTGAGATCCTGGACTGACACATGTGAAAACTTATTTCACCATGTTCAGTTAGTTTATCTTCAAAATTCTTGTAAGCTTGTTAGCCAGAAAGACTCTTGTTTGTATTTACATGCCCTGCTGCTGAGCACTGAAAACAGAGGCTATTTAATGTTTTATTTCTATCATCTGATAGTTAAATATTCAAACATATACCCTTCGGCCTTCTTTCACAATACCCCACATATTGTACAGACATCCACAAACCCAAGTTGGTGCTTTGCATAAAAACTTCCTGTTGCTTCAACACCTCCCCAGTCAGTCAGGGATGCAGTGTGACCCTGCCTATCATATTCTCATAACACTGTTCCCCACTCTCATAGTGTTTCCACTCTGATTTAAAAAAAGAAAAAAAGAAAAGAAAAAAAAGTTTCAGAGGCACAAAAAGAATTCATATGACCCAATCACCACTGCTGTTCCTTCACAGTCACCTTGTGTTACTGTAAATTCCCCATAATAGTTAATTGTATCTATTACAGGCAATAAAGGATAGAAAAAAAATTAGGCTTATTCAGGCCATCTATTGAATAGGTGGGAAAGAGGCTAACTGAAGGATATACACAGTTATGCTTCTTTTTATAGAAACAGCAAGACTTCTGGCTTTGTGAAGGTCTGAACATGGGCCTAAAGAATGTAATTAATATTCTTTCCATATCTCCATTTAAAAAAAACCCCAAACCCACAACTGTGTAAAATTTTTGAGAAGAGAGTGACCAAAAAAATTCAAAGTGACAATAAAACATTAATAGTGAACCCTAGACCTTTTTAGAAAATATTGGACAATACACTGCCATCAACAAAGACAACTGATTCAAAGGATGCTGCCAATTCTAGATTTCTACCTTGTTCATTATTTTGAATGTTAACATATTTATATTGTACTTCAAGAGGAAAAGCAGCCGTGTCTGTTCTGTGGAACCCAGACAAAATTCCCACACTGAAAATCAGAAAGAGTTTTCTAGAAAAGATTGAGGCTGTTTTCTGTAGAACAGTTGTAAAACTCACCTCCTTTGGTGGCAGTCAGACGGCTCTAAAATTCTCCTATACACCTTAGTGTTTTAGTAAGCCATTGGTGATTTTGCCTAGCAATCTGCACCTAAAATGTACCTTTTAATAATCTCCACCAGGTCACTGCTGCATTCCCTGCAGCTCATGAAGGAAGGCTGTAACTTGGTTTTTGATTTACCTCACAAAGAGCCCAGAGAATGATTGACAGAGTGAGACTAATCCAGTTTATATTATTGTACACATTGTCTCATTTTTCTAATTCCCCCTCCCACAGCCAGGCAGTTACTGAACCGGACAAAGAAGGAAAAGGGAGAACTGGAAATACTTTAGTGCCTCAGAGTGCATTCCTACCCAACTGTGTGTGCCAAGCACAAAATGAACACTTAACATGCAGTGCAGTGTTTATAGTCAAACCAGTGTCAACAATGATTGCTGGAAAAGTCATAGATGAACCTAAAGTGTCATATTTGGGACTGTTGCTCACAAATTTTCTCATTTCCTTTAAACATATTTTACAGAAAAAACACATTAGATTTGGAAATAGGACACTTTGAACTACACAAATCATCCTTGCTGTTGGTAGCCTGTGGGATTATGGACTCAGTCTGTGTAATTTTTTTCCCTGTGTTTGATAACTGATGTCTTAGTTGCATGGCATGTTTTCATCAGAGAAACCACTTGTGACAATGTGTGTGTGTCTGCCTCAAGGGTGCGTTATAAAACAGCAATAAAAACTTACATTCAGGATTGGGCATGCACTGCAAAGTACTGTGTATCGCGTGTGAAGTTTCTAGAGTTTTCTTGTAATTACTGAGCACAAGAAAGTTTGGAACTCAGCACTCTTTAATCCTTATTCCCAGAGGGCTCTTCTGTAGCCAAATATGTTCCATTTTCATAGAAATCTTACTTAGTAAAATAGACCCAGAGACAATAAATAATGCTAATTTATTTCCATGAAACATGTTCTGCTGTCTGCCTTCCTAAAAGGCACAGTATAAATGGATTCAAAACTCAGAGATGAAAAATGTATGCTTGGAGGGCAAACTCTGAGAAATCAGGAGGAGCACCCTTGGATAAATTATGTTAGTTACCCTTCGGGATCAGCAATGAAACATGAATTATCAACATTTTGTCAGCTCATGAAGGGCAAAATATCTGAGAAAATAATTTTAAGAGACTTCGTCACTGAATGAGGATGAATGATTTCCAGTGACAGAAGCTGCTCATTGCAAAAGCCTAATGATCGCAGACACTACCAAAATGCAAGAGGTAATTTGTTATTGTAAGAATATCAGCAGTGTTTAAGGATCTTTTTATTGCCCTGAATCCTTCCACCATCCAAACCTTCACTGATTAGGGTTTTTAGTAGGTTTTTTTACACACATATTTGGTATTTTTCACATACTGGTAAAATTAGAAAAAAAGATCTCACTATAAAGTGTTTTAATGGTACAAAACAGCTCAAACCAGAAAAGGAATCAACAGTCAGCTCTGCCACTTATGTCCTTTCAGTCCAGGAGGCCAAAGTAAGATTTAGAATAATGATGTTGAAGCCAAAAGAGCAAGAGAGTGACCTGACCTCCCTGGTAAGGGATGGAGAAGCCTGATTGACACTTTCTTGGTTGCAAATACAAAAAGACAGTTCTGGCTTCATTGACATCAATGGAAATTTCCTCACTGATTTCAGTAAAAGCAAAACTGGACCAGACTCTGTGCCTTCATTTCCCGGAGCCCTGTTCACCTTGATTCTCCAGAAAATTCTGGGGAGGGAATCTGGGGCTGTGTCACTTCCCTGAGGGCTCCCCTGGGAATCTGTGTGAGGCTGCCCTGTGGGTTTGGTCTCTCTGCCCTCCCTTGTCCCTGGGCCTGTCCTGTGGCAAGCAGGGATGAGCATTTGCTGCCTGGAGAGCTGTTTGCACTGGCAGGGTAATGGCACTTCAATCTCCCTGTCTCTGAGCAGTGAATCATTAGGTGATACATTGGAGCCCCTACGGTGAGTGGCTGCTCCTCACATTGTCCCGTTTCACACAAGAGAAAGCCACAGAAATTCAGTTATGCAGTTGTGTCCCCACCTTCCTTATCCAATCTGTAGTTCCTCTCCCCTCATCCTCTACCATGGATTCCCATACAGCTTTCCCTGGGCACTGTGCCTGGGAGGGGATTGAAGTTACTGCAGTTTGGCAGATTCTGAGGTACACATTTTCCTTCAGGCTGATAGTTGTCTGTGGCATAGACAGTGTGTGGGATGTGATAGTGAAGGGCAAGCCATGGTGGTTTTTGAAAGCCAGTAAAATCAAGATCCATTTGTCTCTGCCTTGGCAAGGGGTGAAACATCCTGCGATTACAAAATTTCTTTCTCCTATGCAAAGAGAAGGTGACAGCCAGCTATTGATTTGTATCAGATATAGATAAGACTCTGCTTGAATTGCCTTCATTCCTTCACCTCTGAGACCTCAGTCAGCTCAAACCCATAGCTGCCCAATGCCAGTTGTGAGGAAGAAAATCTTAGTGTATTTAAAGAAAAGTGAATCAAAAGTCAGTATGCAAAAGCAATTTACTTGGTGAAAATACAGCTTGCTAGAGAATGACTCCACATCCACAAATGAAAGGCAAGTACAAAACATTTTTTTTGCCAGCTGTCATCATTTCTGTGAGTTGAAGAGCTCTGTGCTATTTCACCTCAGAATTCACTGAGAAAGAACCAGCTGGTTTCGGCTCTTCTGGCTCTGGCAATTTGATCTTTAAGAAAGGACAAAGCTTTTGCCTGTGGCTCCCTGCAGATATTTTGTGCCTCGTACACCCAAGAACAAGATCCCAGTATGATTCTCTGCTGTCTGATCTCCCACTCTGCTGTCAGATTGTTACACATTGTATGCCCATGGCCTTAAGAACAGCAACATTCATCCCCCTGGGAAATTACTTGTCCTATCAAATGAGAAACAACTTTTTTCTTGGCTTCTGAGGAGCATTTTCTTAATTTTTATTTACTTGCTGGAGCAGGAATCTGTTATGTGAACCAGTTTCTTTACTGTCTGAAGCAGTTCTCTATGCCAGTATCACTTTTGGTCTTTACTGGATTGGACTCGTATGTCTATAATAATTACCCACTGGTTTTAAGGTTACCTAAAATTACCTACCAGCTGCTGGTAAGATGCTTAGATCACTGTTAGAAAACTGTGTTATTAGAGAGTGACATCACAGAGTGGGGAGAGACAGAGAAAAAAGCTTTCTGATATGCAGTCAGATAATTTCATAGGAGATTGTCCTGAAGATGTGAAATCTTGAAATGTCAGTGGCCATTTTACTATTATTTCACTTGAAAATATGCTGCTCTTTATCAGCTGATGCTCATATATTCATTCCTAAAGAGGTTTTGCAAGACTCTTTTGAGAGTGAATGTTTTGTTGATTTTGTGTTTTGGAATTAAAAAAAAATTAATGAAGATAGAAAAAGTCTTTAAAAATACCAAACTAAATAAGATTTAATCCCCTGAACAGTAGCTGTAGCTGGCACTGTTACAGCATTTGAAACATAAGTGCTGAAGCTTTTTGTTAGTATTACAGGATCAGAATCTGACTCTGGTGAGGAATAAAATGGAAATCCACAGGCTGTTTCCTTTGACCACTGAGCAAAATGACAGAAGTAAATGATCAAGTAATGTGTGTTTCTTTATACTGCTTTTTAAATCTCCGTGACATAAAATGAAGTGATGTAGCATGAGCTGCTTTCCTTGGAGTGCAGCTTGAACTGGGTCCTGCTCCAGATGGGAATGTGCAAGGATTTCAGTGGGAGCTCTGCACTAGGGAAGGTACCTCCACAGCAAGGAGCTGTTCCAGGTTCTATTTACAGCCTTCTGCAAGCGCTCAGCCTCCTGCAGGGCTGTGGCAGCGCTGGGCACAGAAACCCCTTCCAGAGCCTTCCTGACTCCTGGCACTTTTCCCGAGCCAGACTAAAATAGCTCCTTACAGACCAAGGTCTAACCCAGTGCCACCGAATAAAACTGACAGTGAGGGCTTTTGGGTCGACCTTCAGAGGCAATTTTCCCTCATTTTTTGTGTCCTGCTTTGGATCCATTTTTTCCTAGAAGCAGCTGTCAGATCACATCCACTGTGCAAACCTTCCCACCAGGCTGCACACGGCTGTATGTTCTCCTCGTTCTCTGAAGGACAAACTGCTGTTTAAAGTGCACAAGGTTGTATTTTCAATTCATAACATCATGGGAAAAGGTGAAAGGAGTATGGAAATCCAATAGCAGCTGCATTGTCAGCATCATTATTTAAATGTCAAGCAAGATTTCATCTCACACAGGTTTATCTTGAAAAATAAAATATTATTTTAAGCACTTGGTCCATTTGTCTGTCCTGCACACCCCCACCCTGTGTCAAATTAATGAGCAGATAGCAAGAGCTGGGTACTTTGGGACTTGCAAATCCTGACTCTTTTGCATTCTTTTCAAATAATCAGAGAGCTACTAGGAAGCTAGTGCCTGTTCTCACAGATCAGCCCTCTAGAAAGAGGTAACTAACTCAGTTTGATTTCTGGATGTTATTTTCTCTGCCTCTGTGGCAGTGGGGGTCACTGGAGCGAGGACAAATGACTGGTGCTTGTGGTGTGAGAAGCACTGAGGTACCTGGAGGCAGCCAATGACCAGTGTCGTCCTTTTCTTCTTTGTTGATAAACTGAAATAAGTATTCAAGAGGGATGTAACAGTGGTACTAGGACAATGATTTGGGGAGGAAAGGAATATCAAGGCCTGTTTAAAGGTTTACATGTTATGAAACTATTTCCAAGTATTCCTTGGTCAGGACGGGTGCCAGCTCTTGTCCTGGCTGCAGCAACATTTTCCACTCCGTTCAGTCTCATCTTTGATGCACAGGCACAGTGTGCTAGAATGAATGTCTGAGCTGAATTCCTCCCTTCCCTTGAATCCTCCTGTCTTTGCTGCAGCTTTATGCCTCATCTTCTGTGTTCATTCAAAAAAAAAAAAAA